>JARHVA010007292.1:190000-437500 GCA_037957365.1 Torreya grandis | reverse complement strand
TATTAAATGATATATAATGTGAGTAGAATGAAAACAACTTCACACCGCTTTAATAATAACTATAATGTATCTAACACATTACAAAAAAATATTATATCTCCTACTAAAGCTTATATCACAAACTTATATCATCATATTTACCAACCTCTCCCTATTAAAACTTCCACAAAGGAGTTTATTAGACCCAGAACCACATCTAGCCAAAATGAATTCATATTAACCATGGTGGGTCACATTAATTATTTGGAGAGAAACCAAATATCTAAATCAAGAGATGAACTCTAAACCTCCTAACTAGGTTCATTCCTCTTCCATTCTTATTACAATAATTGCTTACCAACTACCATAATAATAATCCTACACACTTCCTCATAACTATATTTCTAACCAACACATAAGGTAAATTATTATTCATAGAGTCCATAACATAGATTCTTCTATCATGTCTCCTTCATATCATACTCTAATCTAAGAACTAATTGTAAGTTTTTTTATGTACACTCTTCATTACAATATGGTGTCCAAGAATATGTGACCCTAAATTTATTTGAGTTACGTGCCACTTATATATACTCCACCTTTGAAAATAAATAATTTTCCACCTCACATTCCTCTAAGTTATGTGCCACTAACGTATACCCCTCCTCTAAAAACACCTAAATGTTGATGTGGATTTTACATGCACCATGAGTTTTAATGTAAAGGTCCCCAATGTTCTAAGATTGCTGAAATATTACCTCTAAGGCATGATTTTTGGGTTTATATTTTATAAATAACCATGTGGTAATATTAGTGAATGGGTGGTTATTAATTATGGATGGTTTATATATGATGGGTATCTATATTCTACTTGGGATGGATGGGTGTATCTAACCTAAGGTGATTATATCTAAAAAGGATAAAAAAATAGGGAATGGGAAGGCAAAAAAGAAGGGGATTTATGATCTAACTAGAGATTAAAACCTTCCAAGTTGACTCATTGTACTAGGCCAAGTATATGTCATGAACCCATGTCCATTATGGATTAACTAATGGTAAATTATATAGATAAACATAGTGATGAGTTTGAGAAAATAATTGTAGTTGGATTCAATGACTAAAACCAAAGATGTTATTACTATACTAACAAGAAAATTGTATGCCAACTAACAAGTTGCAAATATGATCTATGACAAAATAATTGAAAATACTAACAAATTTTTCAATCTTATCTATGTAAGAAACATGAATTTTACCTATCACAAATATTATCAACTTAACATAATTATTCAATGAACCATAGAATTTTTTGAAGAGAAAAAACAATTTAGACAAACTCCAAAAAGAGTCCTAAAATATTTCTTCACTTTCACTAATTTCCAAATCTCCTCAAAAAATATACAAGACATATTTATATAATTATTTCTCATCCATGTAACTTTTATAAATTATAAAATATTACTATCTAGTCATGTATACTCTACATATTATACAATGAAATTTCTTTTTATCATGCATAAATACATAAATATATTGATTTAAAAAAAAACTCCAAGAGTTGATCATGGAGTATGAATGGTATTGGTAGTTGTAATTATACTAGAACTAAACTAAATTTTGGTTGAAATTGGTGAAATTGAAATACAATAAATAGGGGAGGTTAATGTAGATAATCCTTGAATTACTTACATGATTGAAGTTTATGAGTTTATCACTATAATTGTGACTAAAGTTGCTCCTAGTTGTGCATATAAAGGAGTGGAAATAGAAAGTAAGGATACCATAACTAGCCTTCTTAGAGTGTAAATCATTGTATACTTGGGAAAAGAAGACCTAATCATCCAAATTTTGAACTTGTGAAGATGGATCCCTAACTTGAGTGGTCAACCATACATGTTCCTTTAAATTTTCATGCTCAGTCACACATTTCTCAAAATCTCATTTAATATATTCAAAATCAATGATGAATCTTTTAAATAATAATTGAATTTTATCCATCAACATCTGATGTAACTTCATCAAGGACCTAAAGGAAGTACTTAAATATTATGATGGTAATATCTTATCTTTATAAAAGATAGTCAACGAAATTACCTGATAACTACAAAAAATCATGCTCTCAACCTCTATTTTGAAACTATTAACAATGGTTTTCAATAAGCTAACAAAAAATGGTTTGGTGATTGCTTGACCTTGTGGCATATATATACCATTATTTCATATCACCGAGAATATATAATACATTTTTTTCTCGCCTATTTAGCTACTCAACTAATTATTACATTTATTTTTTCCACTTCATAATTTGAGTCCTCTTTCCTATTATAAAATTCTAAGCCATAGTTATATCTAGGAACTATGGAAAATTAAGGTGTTAATATTTTTTGTACCTTATTACTTTATCAAGAAAATGTAATTTGGCATCCTAATTATTTTTTGTTTCATATAAACTCACCACATTATTCCATTGTGAATGTGACTCTCCCATACATTATCAAATAAATCACACTATGTCATAGAGGGTTTTAAATAAACAATGAACAATGTTTATTATGTCCTTTGTGGGCTCTATTCTACTCTATGCCTTTAATATTTTGTTTGCCTATTGGAGACCTTAAAAAATATTTTTCAACACTCCCCTAATATCATCTATAATGGAAATGGGGTTTCTTGTATTTCATATTCATCTCCAATATTGGTTTTACCATTATTTATTATGGATAAGAGTTCTTCCTCTCTTACAAAATCTATGAGATTGAAAATGGTAGTAATAGCCATTTTTCTTAATATATTGAGTTTATTTTATGTTACATAAAACTATGTAGTTAGTATGGGTTCCTTAGTGATCACTAGATATTTTTTAGCTTATTTATCTAATTGCATTTTATGTATCCATGTATAAGTCACTAGTAAACCTTGGGGAGAGGTATGAGCGGTAGTGGGTAAAGTGGTTTGTGGTGGAGGCAAAAGTGTAGAGGTAGATGAAGGACTATATTAGGGAGTGGCAAGAGAATGGAAGGATATGGAGGGATATGTGGAGGTGGCATGAGTATGGAAGGAAATGAAGATGTAGAGCAGGGAGGTATAGATAGTGAAGGAAAATTTGGAATGAACATCCTCTCTCTAAAAATGTTTATCTTATGAGATGTCCCAAAAATGTACTTAATGAGGCTAGGATATTGTTAAACTAAAACAACTATGGAATTTAGTAGGGTAACCTAAGTAATGAAAACACCCAATGGGCTTAGGATATGATCTTGAAGGGCCCATGTGGAAAAAATAGTTCGTAATACATGGTCTTCAAGATATGGACTAGCCACTAGAGTACATAAGTTAGGTGAGGGAAGAGATGGATGGTAATGGTATCCTGATTTAAACTCTTCATAAATTGGTCAATATAAGAATTTATTATAGACATGGAGTTAGTGGGAGAGATAATACTAATCAAATAATCAAAAATTTCAATTATTGTCATACTATGTGATTCTAGAGGAGTTGTGGTAACCAGAGGAACTATTGTAAATGCATGGGAAATAATGAATTGAGTCAACACTTGAGAAGGAGCTACTGAAGTGACAAAATGTGGGAAAACTAAAGTAGTTGAAGAACCCATTATATTTTTATATGAATTAATTACTTGATATGATCCTTCACCTTATCTTGGATGAATGTCACAAGTGTGGGGATGAGTAGCATTTGAGGTCACAAAATCACTATGTAAGGGAACCTTATAAAAAAATGTCTAAAAATGTATCTAGCCCTACATTCCCACCATAGCTTATCTATATACATTGATCTTATTATGTTTTATATGAATATTCCTTTACCTCCTTAATTTTTTTATCAACTAAAGTTTTCGAGGAAGGATAGGGATATATTATTACATAAGTTAAAATTAAAGGAAACGTAATCATCTATGAGGAAAGAGGAGAATAAAACTGACTTGTGATTGGAGCCTGAAGTACTAATATTGGTTTGGTAGGTGGAGTGAAAAACAATATGACATTTTGGGGTTCCCTTATTTATATAACTTTTTGGTTTACCTCTTGTGGCTTTGGGGCATTTTTAAGGATTCTTTCCCATAATTGCTCATCAATTTCTTCTTCTCTCTCTTCTGGTACTTGCCTAACTTACTTAGAATCCTTCTTTTCTTGCTCAATTTTGATAACATATTATATTAATATTTTTTTTTCACATTGTATCATTTGAGAGATACTAATGTACATTTGGAATTTTCTCATCCTTATATATACTTTTGATCATCCTCAGGGTTTAAGAAGATTGATTCATGTTCATCTTCCTAGTGGCCATAGTCCTGCTTGAAATATCAATAGAAATTCTCTATTTTTTGTTTTATAACCTTCCTTGGGTCCCACCATCTAAATTAAATCAATAAAATTTTGAATGAGCCTCAATGTTTTTATGTTTTACCTAGGTGATCCCAATTCTGAAATTGATATCTCTTGTTTAACCCTAAAATGGATGAGGATCCTAATTTAGAGTATATAGGGTTAAGAATATAGAAATGATAATGCACAAGGGTGATAATCAGATCTATGTTAGTACCATTAGGTGATAAACTAAGATATAAACCTACAATGAATTTATTATGATAAGAATAGGCTAAATATAAAATCACAACAAAGCTATGCATAGAAATGACAAATAATTAATATACTTAGCTAGTTATGAAGCTAACACATGTTAGAGGTATAATCACTGAGAGGGGGGTGGTGAATTAGTGAGCCTAGATAATAAAACTTATATTACAATTTCTTTAAGATCTTAATCATTTAACACATACATTCATGAGTCATACATATCACCCATAGCAATGAATTGGAAAGATAATTCAAGTTCAAACACATAAACAAGGCATATGTGGGAAACCCTCTTGGGGAATAAAACCCACTAGAACCTAAAATTGGAGTAATGTATTATAATAACAAGAACCAAATTAGACTAGCTATAAATGATCAATGAACTACAATCTCTATTTAGTGAGACTACAATCCCACAAGGTTCTACCACACCTATCTACCTAAATCTACAATAATAACTAGACTTTTAATAAGTTTTACCTTGTAAAGAGGCTATAACCACCTTATATGTTGAGCACCCAAAATAATACCTATGAATAACTCTACCTTTTAATTGATGTCTTCAACACTTGGTTATATAAATATGATTTCACACTTCACCTTCACTCAACACTCCATGTTGGCCAAAACACATTACATACTTGAACCAATACACAAATATCAATTAGGACACATTACATATCCAAACTAACCCCACTCTTCAAATCTACACACTAAAGTCATCTTTCATAGAAAATAATTTATCATAGCTTTGACAACATGACTAGATGGTCATACACACAGTCCACACACTGATCTACCTCTTAGATCAACCACTAATCTCACATAACCTTCACCTTGCCTTTGCTCATACTCAAATAACAAGATCACTATTCTACCAATAGAATTATGACAAATAGGTCATACAAACAATCCTTAAATTTCTCTTCTCATCAAATCATCCATAGGGAACTCTATCCCTCCTTCACTCCATAATTAATACTCAGAAGCCTCTCTCAAATATCATCTTTAGCATACTCATCCATTCTACCTCTTATAGGATTATTAGGTCCAATGACCTATGTGATCATCTTAAGCACCTTATTTAGACAAGCATGTATGATCCTCTTCACTCTCTACTAGTCCTCACTGACCTATACCTTCTCTTTCAAAGGTTCTTAACTTTATTTGGCTCCACATTCACTCTCCCTAATTCAAGTCTCACACATATATAAACCATCATCTTTGGTTCCATTATTTATAGAGCATACTTGATAATCAACACCTTGGTCATCCATTAGGCATGCCTTATCCCTTAAGCAATCTCTTACATAAATACATGACTCAAAATAATCTTCATAGGTTTTTCATAACATATATGGATCACCCTTGAGTTGTTAAACCTTTTAATAAGGCCCTTGTATCTTTTATAGGTCTTGTGTGAACCCATTCACTCCTTTATCACTTCATCAAACAAAAAAATAACATAAGACCACTTTTAATTTAATGGTTCCACTCCTTATGGCCATTAAACATCCTCAAATGTTCATAGTCATCTTTTCTCACCTTTGTGTATGCTCAAACAACTCAGACACTAACTTGGTTGACATGAACATTATGAAAGGAAACATAGTCAACTTATAAACCATTGTTCATACTGCATACAATTGCTTAAACCTTAAAAATGCATATATCATCCTCATGGGGTCTAAAAAACTCCCCAATATGTAATTCACCATGAAAAATCAAAACAACATCTACACAAGCTCAATTATTCCTCTCAAGTCATCAAGCATAAACACATAGTCAACTTTCAACATTAATATATTTAATTGTACACACTTCTAGATATTCTAATTAGGTTCAGTAGATGTATAATAGAGTGATGTTCATCTTTTATTTTTACATCACTAGAAAATTCAAATTTTATAAAATGATATGGACAACATATAGAGCTCTAGTTTTTCCCTAGGTTAAATTCAATATTTGAATGACAATGGTCACAATTTAACTTTGACTACTAATCTTGCATCTCATGTCCTCTCATCTTTAGATCAATCTCACACCATCTATCATGTCTAAACTTTAATGCATATTCCACTAGATTAAAATGTTAAACATCTATCGATTTGACCTCATCTCATGCACTCTTAGAAAATTTGACTCAATATGCTCTGTCAATCTCTACAAATCAGCCAAGTCTTTAACTATCAATGCTCATCATTTGATTAATCTATGAAAACACCCACTCACTATTAGATATTTCTCCTTTACCTTTTCTCATTATTAAACATCATGAACCTATCCTCATCTCTCTACTTGTTAAAATCTTGGATCAAATGCACTCTATCGATCTTACTCAAAATTTAACTTATGCAAAAATGGCTACGGGAAACATTGAAATACACTTGGAAGACCAATTTTGCACAATCATAACTATTTCCTCGATTAATATCATGTCCCAAACATTTCACCATATGTTCTCCTTTCAAATAATAATATAACCATGTATCAAACTTTTATTTAAACCTTCATGCATGTGAGATATAACATCATTAAAAAGCCTTCTCAAAATCTTCTATCACATAGCCAACTATGTTAAAAACCTTCTTGGGAGGCCAAATTTGAACAAGCATATATATTAACATGCTTTATCACATGATCTAAATTATAGAAAAAATAAACTAAGATCAAAACTCAACAAACCCATATGATCATTTTATCTTCACACCTTCACACATAAAAGATACAACATCATCAAAATGCCTACTCAGCTTTATATATCAAACACAAATTTGATTAAGGAAAAGCATAGTGAAATTGCTTGGGAGCCCAACTTTGCACATACATATCTTTTGATGCACTTCATTGCATGATATGAAATTTAGAAAAAATAAGATAGGCACAAAACTAAACAAACCCATATGTTCAATTTTTCCTACCACCTCCATGTATGTGAATGATTACCTTATCAACATGCTTACTCGACTCTTTCATACCACATGCAAATTTGGCTAAAAAATGATTTTTGAATGAGAAACCAACTTTATACCCTCATATCTTTTGATGCACTTAGGTGCATGACCTAATATTTATCTCATAGAAACAAGGGATTAATGTGATCAAAACCATATGAACAACTCCACTTGACTCAACCACTCATGTTAATGGTGATGTCATCAAACTACCTACTCAAATTTTCTACCACTAGACCAAAATGTCTAGTTAAACACATTAAATAAATAGATGAATAACACTCATGCACTCAATATTTAAAACCATATATTACTTATTATATACATATTTTTCATTCTCAATAATTTATACTCATCCATAAACAACTCAAATCAAGCAAACTCTGAAGATCAACCAAGCCTTATTTAAGCATACTATGACAAACACATTGCACACATTGTCATTGTCACATAGACTATCAAGGATCTTCATACACTCACTAGTACACCTCCATGAAATCACCATTAAATCATTGAAAAATCTCCAATAATATCCCCCTTTTTCATTGATGTCAACAACCATCATATATAGCAATATCCATCTCACCTTTTTTCTCTTCAATCATTCCCATAACAATAACTTTCTCCCCCTTTGACACAATGAAAAAGTGGGCACCAAATTATCCTAAGTACCTGAAAGGAATATAAAATAGGAAAGGAAAATCTTATAAATATGATACAAACTCCCCCTTACCTTGAGCTTACCTCTTCTTACCTTGACAAACTTCCTCTTGCTCTATGTCAACACTCTCTTCAGCCAAACACTACAACCAATGAATAAATAACACACAAAACCACTAGAATATAATGGAAAACATCAATAAACATATTAGAGTGACTCCACCTAATATTTATGATCCATCTCATCACTTTATCATCTTCATATATCCATACACCATGAAGAATCACCACATATGCTAACTAGCAATCTCTCTCAAGATACCATAAGGAATACCAATAGAACTTCATGTCATTCACAAAATAATAAACATGCTCTAAAATAACCTAAAAAATCACCTTCAATCAAAAATACCTTTATCTTTTTTATAAACTGAGCAAAAGGTACTCTTCTTCACACTAGGCATGTCTAGTTTTCAAGTAGCCCTACCAAAAATTTGTAGAGTCCATAATTTTTAGTAGACATATATCCAAAACCTAAAACTTCATATCTACATCACTATAATATTCCCCCTTAATCAAACCAATTTATGTAACAAATATCATCATCTACAACATTCTTATTTCACAAACCTACTAGCTAATTAGGCTTTTTATATTCACAAAAACTTGAATAACTTGAGAACTACAAACCTTCAAATATATATGAATCTTGATTTAACAACCCATTTTAACAATTCAATATCTTAAGATGTCTTATACCTTATTTCATAAGGAAAACCACTTTTCTATTAGAGCTTAAAACCCTATAATCCCAAAACAAAGAAGGTCAACAAATCTCCTTCTCAATGCACACCTCTAAAACTTCTTGCACACCTAGAGACACCCATCACACACTTCTAAACCAAAAAATTAGCCATCACACCTTTGGGAACCTTGACTTCCTATAACCTATTTTAGGCCTACTTACCTTTAATCCAAAAATTGAGAAAATTGAGAGAACTCAAAATTCTCTAATTTTAATTCAACATACCTTTAGACCAAAAAAGCACCTGGAGCACATCAAAAATAAGTGCACAAACCTTTTTGAGCATCAACCTCATTAGCCCACCTAGAGACACTCATTGTTATCCTATACTATTGTTCCTTCATAAAACTCCAGAGAAAACTCATGAACTTGTTGCTCCTCCTTAACCAAAGACCTTTTATTGGCATTATCATCTTGAACACACAAACTTTCTTCTCCACACCTTCTTTCTTAGAATCAACTACTTAGTCATCTAATCCTAGGACTTGAGCAATTACAAGGCTCTACCTAACTTTATGATTCTTTAGGAACTTGACATCTTCAACAAGTATTCAAATACTTTATACTAGAGCATCCAAACCATGATAAACAAGCTAATTCCTTCTCAAAATAGGAACACTAAGATTCTTCACAAACTTTTTTCTCCAATAGATAAATATATGAAAAAATGCACAAACATACCTTGTTTTCATACCTTCTCACCAAATAATATCTAATAGCCACCAAGTTTCCTTTGACTAATAAGTGCCTCTTTATAGCCTAGATATAGACACCCCTTTGACATAGAGAGACTAAAATTACCAAAAATTAAGATACTCCCATATCTCCATATCTTTCTCTAACTTGCAGTCCTATTTAACTTTAACTGAATCCTTGACTTCATTCTTTTCTTTAGATTTGTCAATAAATCTTGTCAATAAAAACTATTGACTCTCCATCTCTAAATCTTTTTATACCTTGGCAAAAAATATATCAAGACTCTAAAACTCAATAGGGTTACTCTTCTTAGTCTTTACTCCCTCAGGTCTCCATATCATATTTTGACTCTTCTTATCTTCTACAACCATCTTACCCACTTGATTCTTAAGTTTATCTTGATTTATAACATAACCTTCTAGAGAAACTTTCTTATTAACCTTATGATTAGAATAATTTCCAATGATTACCTTTAGTTTCCATACTTGATTTTGTCCTGTCTCAAATCTTTTAGGAGCTCTATATCTTTGACATACCTTTAAGACCTATTAACACTATTTGGATATAATCTAGTAATATGTCCACTCTTATGACAACTAAAACAAATAACATCTTTCATACCTTTTTATAGATTTTAAATGTGATCAATCTTTGGAAAAAACCTCCTTCTATCATAGCTCCATGAATGCCCATACTTGACTAAATTCATTCTATAGTCCTTGTCTCTATGACCATACTTATTACATGTATAAAAATTATCATGAAATAAACTAGCATACTTATAGAATTTCATTGTCTAAAAAACCTTATTTCATTTCTCTTGACCTATTCTAAGTTATTTTGATCTTCTTAGAGCTTTTTTATCTTGAAAACAAATTGCTCATTCTCATCCATCAATAAACCTAGATTTTTTTCCAATCGAATGCTCTCATCCTCTTTAGTTCTTATACTTGAAATTTCATCCATTAACTAACCTCTAATAACTTAGATATTCTCATTATCACTCTTATATTATTTATCCATGTCATCCATTATCATACATGATTGCTCTATCAAACTTCCCTCAAGAGAGATGACTTATGTGTAAATACCTCTGATCATATTTCTCATCTTATGATTATTCTTATTTTGTTCATTTATTTCACCAAGTGTAACCATGAACTCAATTTCTAGATCAAATTCTTCTTTAATTTCATGGTAAGCTTCTTCTTCATCACACATGATGTCAGTTTATTTTGAATACAAACTTGTCTTGGCATCTACTAGCTAAACATTGAGATCATCGATAACATTCTCATCCTCTTTGGCATCTTCAATTAAATTATGTATATATTCTTCAAGGTCCTTGATAGTATCCTTTCACTAATCATTTTATTTCTTTAACTACTTATCCATCTTTGTACCTACTTAGGATCGCCTTCAATATATTAGGCTTCCTCCAAAGGACCCACTCTAATACTAATTATTAAAGGTACAATCACTGAGAGGGGAGTGAATTAGTGAGCCTAGATAATCCAATTTCACTCTCAAAACCTTCAAGATCTTAATCATTCAACACATATATTCATGAGGCATACACATCATCCATAGAAATTAATAGTAAATATAATGCAATATCAAACACATCACACAAGGAATACATGGGAAACCCTCTTGGGGAATAAAACCCATTAGAACCTACAATTAGACTACTATTTTATAATAAAAAGAACTAATTTATTCTAGTTATAACTAATCAAGGAACTTCCATCCATATTTAGTGAGACTATAATACCATAAGGTGTTTCCACATATATCTAGCTAAGATACAATATTAACCAAACTTTTATCAAGTTTTACCTTACAAGGAGGCTATAACCACCTTATATTTTGAGCACCAAAAACAACACTTATTAATAACTCCACATTTTAATTTATGTCTTCAACACCTAATGATAGAAATATAATTATCACACTTCACCTTCACTCAACACACCCTTGGCCAAAGCACATTACATACTTAAACCAATACACAAAGATCAATTAGGACACACTACATATTCCAACTAACCCCACTCTTTAGCACTGCACACACAATGGATCCTTCACAACAATAAATTTATCATAGATTCAAAAAAATTATCATATGGTCATACACATAGTCGACACATTGATCTACCTCTCAGATCAACCACCAAGCTCACACAATTTTCATCTTGGCTTCACTCATACTCAAACAACAAGAGCACTATTCTAGCAATAAAATTATAACCAATAGGTCATACAAATACTCCTCAAAATGATATTATCATCAACTAATCCATATGTCACTCTATTCCTCCTTCACTCCATAATTCATACTCAAAATCCTCTCTCAAATAGCCTCTTGAGTATACTCACCCATTCTGCTTCTTCTAGCCTTATTAAGTCCAATGACCTATGTGATCATGTTCAACACCTTGTTGAGACAAACATGTATGATCCTCTTCACTCTTTATTGGTACTCACTAACCTATAATTTATATTTCAAATGTTGTTACCTTTACTTGGATTCACATTCACTCTCATTCATTCAAGTCTCACACATCTAGAAACCATCATTTTTGGTTCCACTATTTATAGAGCATACTTGATAATCAACACCTTGGTTAGACATTAGGCATACCTTATACCTTAAGGCATATCTAACATGAAGACATAGCTCAGAAAATATTTCATAGGTCATCCATAACATCTATGGGTCATCCTTAAGCATCTATACCTTTTAATAAGGCCCTTGTAGCTTTTATATGTCTCGTGTGAACCCATTCAATCCTTTAGCACTTCATCAAAAAAAGAACATAGGAACACTTTTAATTCCATGGGTCCACTCCTTATGTCCCCTTTAACATCCTCAAATGTTCATATCCATCTTTTCTCACATCTGTGTACGCTCAATCAACTCAAACACTGACATAGTGTATAGGAACATTATGAATGACAACATAGTCATCTTCTAAACCATTGATCATACTATGTAAAATTATTCAAACTTTAATAATGCACATAAATAATCCTCATGGAGTCTAAAACACTCCCCAATAACTAATTCACCATGAAACATTGAAATAACATCTACACAAGATCTATTCTTCTTCTTAGGTCACTAAGAATAAACACATAGTCAAATTTGAATATTAATATCTTTGACTATACACACTTTAAAATATTCAAATCAAGTTCATTAGATGTACCATGGAGTCTTCTTCATATTTTATTTTTACAACATGAACAAATTTTAATTATATTTAAAGATATAGACAAAATATAAAGCTCTAGTTTTTCCCTATGTTAAATTCAAATATTTGAATGACAATGGTCACAGTTAAACTTCAAATACTAAGCTTACATCTCATTTCCTCTCAGCTTTAGATCAATATCAAACCATAAATATTATCTAAAATTTAATGCATACTCTACCAAATCTAAAAATTAGATATCTATCACTTTGACCTCATCTTGTGCACTCTTAGAAACTTTGACTCAACGTGCCCTATCAGTCTTTTATAGATCAATTAGGTCATTAACTATTAATCCTCACCATTTAATCAATTTTTACAAACACCCACTCATATCTTTATCCTTTACTTTTTCTCTATCATTAAACATATTTCACCTATCCTCATCTCATTTCCTCTTGACATCTTGGAGAAAACACGCTCTACCAATCTTTCTCAAATTTTAACTTGTGTAGAAATGATGAAATATAATAACCATTGAAATACACCTATAAGGAAAACTTTGCACAATCATAACTATTGCCTCGATCAATCCCATGTCCCATAAACTATACCATATGTTCTCCTTTTAAAGAGGAATCTAACCATGTATCAAAATGTTCCTTTACACATGTGAGATATTAAATAATTAATAATTTTTGTAAAAGTATTTTATCATAGAGCCAACTATGTCAAAAACTTGCCTAGGAGGCCAACTTTGAACAAGCATATCTTTTGACATGCTTCATTTCATAATCTAAATTTTAGTAAAAATGAACTAGGATCAAAACTAAATAAATCCATATGATTATTTTCTCTTAACACATTCACATGTGAAAGATATAAAACCATCAAAATTCCTACTTAGCTTTTCTTGTCATACACAAACTTGGCTAAGTATGGAAAAACATAGTCAAACTACCTCAGAGCCCAACTTTTCACATGAATATATTTTGACATGCTTTATCATATGATATAAAATTTATCATAAATAAACTAGGAGTAAAAATTAACAAACCCATATGATCATTTTATCTTGACACCTTCACACATGTGAATACTAATCTTATCAACATGCTTACATGGCTCTATCTAACAACATGCAAATTGGGTTAAGTATGGGAAAAAATGAATTATGACTAAGAAGACAACTTTGAATCCTTATATATTTTTGCACTTAGGTGCATGATCTAAGATTTATTTCATATAAACTATGGACTAATGTGATCATAACAATATGACCAATTCCCCCTAACTCATCCATATGTGGCAATGGTGATGTTATCAATTACCTACAAAGAGTTTCTACCACTAGACCAACATATCTAGATGAGCACAATAAAGAAAAAAATTAATACCACTCATGCACACAAGATCTAAAAGCATATAATGCTTCTTATAAGACCTCTTTCACATGCTCAATACTTTAGACTCATCCCTAAATAGCCCAAACCAAGCAAACTCTAAATATAAACTAGGCCTTCTTCAAGCATATTAGGACAAACACATTACATAATTTTTCATTGTCACATAGACTATTAAGGCTCTTCATCCACTCACTATGAAACCTCCATGACATCACCATGACATCATTGATAAATCTCCAACAACATAGTGTTGGATCTAGTATAGGTAGACGGTAGACTAGAAGATGATTCAAGAATAGTCATCAGATGAATGATTTGAAGCTTCCAGAGCTCTAGACACTAATTTTAACTTAGGATGGTTACATCAATGATATTATATGGGTTAAATGTAAGTATATTATATGGAATACCTATTGGAAAAAGATATAACCACCTAGATTCTTGTAGGTTTGAATTTTCCTTCACTCTAGTGCATTCAGATTTGGGTCATGTAATTTTACTCCTCATGAATTTGTAAAACACTAGTTTTTCATCTTCATGGTAACCTTGGGGAAAATAAGGTTTTTTGGAACATGGTTTTGATCTGAACCCAAATACCCATCTATTAGTGAGCACTACCAACATAACCAATACTTCAAAGAGATATTAAAACTAATGTAGTTATCTCCTTTGTGTTGGCTTGTGTTTGAATTATCAAATATGTGATAAGAATGTATAACACTAACCTAGCTTGTAACCTAGAAAATATATCTCTTAAACTATTCCTTTATTACTTTATACCTATATTTGTGTTGTTCTTATGACTGATATGAGAATAGGGTAAAATGATAAATATTTTTCTTTATTGAGTGTTTGATCAAATGCTTTTGATAGGTTACCTTAGTCTATTATAGATGAAGAATGAATGAGTGTTGATATTATATTTATATCAATATATTTAGATAATTAACTCAAATTAAATCACTTCGTATAACCATTAGGATAAATTTTGTTTGAAAAATAGATGATTTTAGGGCATTGGTCACTTGAATCAAGTCAGGACACTGAGAATGATTATAGAGTCTATCCTAAACATTAGTGTTTAGGGAGAAGGAAAGTAGGTATAATATCATAACTTACAAAGATGGGAGTTAAGTACATTTAATAATTCTAGGAAAGATATAATGTTTAATTCATTAACATAAGACTAGTCAGACTAAGAGATAAGCCAAGGGAAACAAGATAGAAAAAATAAGAGACTTGCATAAGCAAGAAAAGGCCTATAATAAAGAGGAATATATAAGATCTAATTTTTTCAAGTGTATAGGATTGAGATGATATATAATCCATAAATATCATCTAAAATTTTCCCCTCTTTAATCTAGTAATGGAATTTATAGTTTAACAAAAAGTAATGCATACATGGGTGTGTAGAACACACCTTATATTTGTGTGTGCCCAACTCGAATGTTTTTATGGTAAATGACTTATAAATAAGTTAATTTTATATTATGAAATTAGTGAATATAATATGGAATTGAAAGTGATTAAAATTTATTAGAATTTAAAGAGTAAGGATTAGGAGAACACTTGTGTGTCGATGTAATTGCCTTGCCTATTGGTAATTTGATTTGAAAAAGATGTATCATTATAAGGATTTGACAATGAGATTAGGAAAAATATAGATAAATATTAAAAGTGAATATATCCAAGGATATATAAAGAGATAAAGAGACAAAGATTGAAAGGCACATGCCCTAAACTTTGGAGCGAAAGTGAGTTGTCACCTACTAGTTAACATTTATTTTATTCATGGTCTATGCATACTTAAAGGGTAAAAATAAGTGAAAAGTTTGGATTTTAATGTTAACAATAAAAAAAATCCAAATAAGATCTTTCTCATTTTGACAACAATTTTTAACTTTTGTATAACTCATAATAAAGCTAATAAGCTAGATATGGGTGGTTATAGAGATCATGTGGAGCCAATTTATTTTGTGAATGCTAAGGAGGACCCTTAAATTTGGATTAATATGGTGAAGGGTAGATTATAAAACTTCATGGAGAGGATTGTAGGACATGGTTTGGCTATTTCCCATGATTTTTCAAAAAGATGGTTTGAGAGAGAAATCAAGATGCACAACCTCAAGATCACCATTTCCAAATAAATTATTGGCAAGGTTATAGGTATGGATTGTGATGGGGTTAAGGTATTTAAGCAAAATGAAATGAAAGAATATTTTTTTAAAATTTTTATAGTTCTAAGAAAAAAAATGAAGTCCTCTAGTTAGAAAGGTTTCCTCTGTGTTGATTTTCCTAGAAAATTAGCAGAAGTGTGTTTATAGGTCATGAAATACAAAACCCTAGAGGGTAAGAAACAATTATTTTCTTCTAGAATTTTATTTTTTCTAAACCATTTTATAGGAATATTATAATCATCCCTTTTTATTGAAGTATCTATAGGTCTCTATAAATAATATTAAGAATAATCCTTCTACTGATCTTATTCACCAAGGTCTTATACTTTTGATTGTTAAAAGGGGGGAGCCCTTTTGGAGTAAAGATATTTTGGAGGCAATTCATATTCAAAGTGACTAGGAAGATTTTTCAAGGTATAGTGAGTATTTTTGGATAAATGGAGGGGGAAGAAGCCTATGGGGATTGGTATAAAACGTTTTGGGTGATTTATCCATTAGGGGTGGTTAGAAAGGAAACCCTTTTCATGTTGACACCATTATTAGTATGGGTTTTTATTATTATAATTATAATCTCAATACTGAAGTTAAACAATATCTACAAAATCTCTAGACAAAAGTTGTAGTCTAGATACTTTTGAGTTTTGAAATT
Source organism: Torreya grandis (assembly GCA_037957365.1). NCBI lineage: Eukaryota > Viridiplantae > Streptophyta > Pinopsida > Cupressales > Taxaceae > Torreya > Torreya grandis. The sequence goes on along the minus strand of JARHVA010007292.1, from coordinate 420,376 downwards.
TTGAAAGAAGTGGACAAAGTGAAATTGTTATTGACTTTAGATGATTGTATCATGAGGAAGGGGAATAATCATAGAGATGGTAATGAAAATGTGGGGATGTTTATCTCAACCCCACCGTTTAGAAAGAGTAACAAGGATTAGAGTGGGGAGGAAGATGTGTAAATAAAAAGGAAAAAGTAAAAACTTTGGGAATTAAAAGAAAGAAAGATGTAACAAACTCTCTATAGGGCATCAACAAAAGGACCAGGTGCAAGGAAAATAACAAAAAAAAAATTTGTACTAACAAGTTGGTTTCTTTTTTAGATTCAGAGGACTCAATATATTAATCTCTCAAGGTTTATATTTTATTATCTTTTTAATAGGATTTTGGTAGTGGTTTGTCTATTATAGCTGGTTATTGATGGTTGGTCAAGTATTGTGGATCTATTCAATTTTTGGTTCTATTTGTTGTATTTGTTTATCTTTCAATTATTTTTTGTAATGGGTAGTATCCCCTTAACCTATTTGTTTACATGATATAATAAAAAGGTACATAATTAATCTCAAACATAATAATGAAATGTGATCATTGAACCATATAACCTGTGTGTATCAAGATCAAAGAAGATGCCCCCAATGTCTACATGACATGAGTAGATGGAAGGCCTAACATCAAAAATATTAATAGATCATGTATTTTTGTATGTATATATCAAACTTAAATAAAAGTTTGACACACATGTGTGTATTTATAAGTAACTAAATTTCCATATATCAACATAAAACTAACACATAGATGTCAAGGAGCCAATCGAACATGTAGGTGACAAATATAGTTTTTGATTTTTGGAATGTTTTATTATTTATTTGGTATGTTTGAATGTTTGAAAAGGAAATATAATCGTATGATGACATCCAATGGATGGTCATAGATATATCTCCATTGTGAACCTAGTGTAATAATCTTGTGATGTTAAATAGTGCATATAGTTTCAATATCTATCATTTTAATATTGGTATGTGAAATAAGACTTTGTCATCATGAATTAGTAGTTGGAGTAATAGGATTAGGGGTTCATGAAACCCATCATTGATTTATTTGTGGTTTTTTTGGAATAAATATAATAATAATATATGTAGGTGCTCTGGATATATGAACATGGTGTATAGTAGATGGGAATTCTATGTAACACAACATATGTCTCTAATGTGATGGTATCATAATTACTAGCCTCATAGTAAAGGGAATTGCATATTGTTTACCCTTTTATAGTGACTAATCCTTGGTAGGCTTGGTAATTAACTATTTGCGTATAATTTTATTTTGTTCAAGAGGATGCTCATATGAAATCCTAGAAGTTATGACCACCCAATTGGCATGAATGTATTTTACAGACCCATGTGCTATAGAGGGTACTAATTGAAGTGTATGGATCTAAGATATTCCCAATAAAATATCAAATATTATTATGGAAGGTATGACTAAAAAGGTAGTAACTATTGGTTATTTAATTCACCTTAGTCTTTTGACACATGATATACTTGAGACAAATGATATTTTAATAAGATAAGATAATTAGTGTCTTAAAAGCACCTTCATGATGATTATACTATCCTAAGTACATGAATTCAAACTATCTCTCAATGAAAAATCTCACTAAATGTCTCTTAAGTCATTCATTAGAGTCATAAAAGGGATTAAAACATTTTAAAAGATTTCATTTGAGGTCATTTAGATATTTTAAACTCCTTTATAATCCCTTAAAATCTATACACACTATCATGACTACATTTGACATGGTTGTTTCCCCTCATTTCTATTTTCTTGAAGACCTCTCTAGCTCCTCCTAGATAAGGACATCATATTTTCAAACATTACAAGTCTATTGGACAAAATCTCAAGATCAAATCATTAAATTCAAGGTTTTCATCATGCTCTTAAATATCCTTCAAGGTCCTAAGCTTTAAAACATGAGGTTTTAATCTTATTATCACATGTTTCATGTAGTTTCTATGGGTGTGAGAAGTTTTTGATAGCAAAAATAAATTTCATGAGCCAATAGACCATGAATGATTACATTCCTTTGAAGTAAAGGCATTTAAAGGATTAAAACAAGGTTTATATCCTTCAAAAATAATCTAAACAACACAAGGTTGTAGGTTTATAACATTTTTTAGGGCCTTTGAAAGGATCTCAAGAATAATTAATTTTGGAAAAGGCAAGAAGGTCATTCATAGTTAGTTGATGACCCTGAAGAGAGAAAATTAGGTTTAAAAATATATAACATATACAAGGAGACATTTTTATAGGGTTTTAAAACAAGAATATTCACATTATTTCTTATTTATAATTATGCATGGTGCTTGAAGAGTGTGGGAATTATTTGTGTAGGTCTTGATACACCTATTGATGGTATTTATACTTTTCAAGAGTCAAAACATTACGTGAATCCAAGAAGTATGGATAAAATCTAAAAACCCTAAATTTTTGATATGAGTTTTGGTTATTTAGAGGCTTGGATAAGCACAAGACTAAGATTTTTATCCTACCATAATGGTGTCTAGTGAAGACATGGGTTATTGAACAAGTTTTTTGACCTAGTTATAAGTTTGAGGATAGAGGTTCTATGCTGAAGAAATTTAGAGGTAGGTTTAGAAAGTTACCAATAGATTTTCAAGTTGATCAAGGTTCCATAACAATGGAAATACCAATTTTCAAGTGTTAATAGGAGGAGACAAGTATTAAGACAAATTATAAAAGATTTTAGTATATTATCAAACATGATATAATGGGTTTTTTTGTCAATTTTAAAGTATCCATAGTTTTATGACTTCCTTAATGTCTCATCTAAACCTATAAGGGGTACAAAGAGGTTTCCATGAGCCTCAAACCATCATCAAGAAACTAAATAGATGTATTAAAAGGTTTGAAAGATTATAATATCAAGTACATATTAGGTTATAACAAGTTCTATGAAGACAAAATTCCAAGACAATCTCTAAAACATGATCTAATAACACCTAAAATCATGAATAAAACATTTCCATGGGTTTATGATCTTTAATAAAACCCATAGGCTTGTTTTTAATCTCCAAGTTATATGGTCTTAAGACCTAAAATTATAAGTAAGGGTTAATAAGGATACCAACCATGATATTTTAAGAGAAAAAGTATAGTTTCAAGGGTTATGTAGTGATAAACCTTCATGCAAAATCATCTACAGACTTACAGGTAGATGAGACATGGTTTCCATGGCCTCAAACTTTAAAGGTAGGATTATAGGCTTATTTAGGAAAGAGATCCAAAGTTTTAAGCTACATTAAAAAGATTTTAACTCTTTGGATGTAAGTTATAGGTTTGTAAGGTAGAATGACATAAGTTTCATGTTTCTAACAAGATTTGAGTTAAATAATAAACATATAACCCTATAAATCAAGATTCATGGGTTTTATACACCTTTTAGTGTATTCACAAGCCTGAAATGTAATTTCAAAGATTGCATGATTGGAATGCTACTAAATAAAGTTTATTAAACTCATAAAATCCTAACCAAAAAGTTTCATGTGTATACATGGAGATTGTAAGTCTATATTCAAGGTTACAAGAGAATTTTTAGATTTAAATTCCACCCCAATGTAGAAATTTATAGACACCTTAGGAAGTTTGTGATGGAATGAATATGGTTATAAACTCGAAGGAATGATTTTAGTAGTGTTTTAAGTTACAGGTCCATCAAATGGGTTTTTATGATTGATGAAGTGAATTCAAAGTTTTTATGGTTTGAATCATTAAAACACAAGTTTTAAAGCATGATTTAAGATTTTTCATGACTATTAAAAGGAATTAAAAGCATCAATATTTCTAAAAGGAAAATATCACAAGGTTTTTAAAGCTTCTTAGGATCAATCTATAGGCCTAAAAAACATTTTCAATGTTTAATGGGTCTCTATTAATATTTTTCATGTTTTCAAGATGAGTTACAAGCATGGTAAAGACACTTATAGGTTTATAGTGGTTATTTTAGTAGTCATTGTGATTATAATATTCATGGTTACAGTATTTTAAGGGTTTTGATAATATATACTGAGACATAGGGTTTGTAGATTATAAAACCTTATCGCATGTAGGTCAGTTCAGGGTTTTAACATGATAACATATGTTTGTAGACCTTTATACAAGGCTACATAGAGATATATGTCTTGAAACAAAGTTTCAAACATATTTTGAAGCACTTTAAGAACCTACTAGGTTTGTAGCCTATTTTTTCAAAGTTTGGGACTAGAAACAAGAAACACAAAAGTGCCCAGGTAGACCTCTAGGTAAATAGATTGTAGCCATATTATAGACCTTGAAACTGATATAATGAAAATTTATTAATGTTTTCATGAATATTATAGGGTCATCAGGTAGGTGACCAACCTTCAATAAGGTATATCAACATGTTTCTCATGTGTGATAAAGTTTTGAGAGCTTTCATTGTCTTAAGCCCTTTAACTATGTCTATACAGGGGTAGACATTATTTATAAAACATGATATTTCCATCCAAACACACTTCAAGACCACCTAAAGGTCTACTAGGTGAATCTATGAAGGATTTTATAGGTATATAAGATAAGGATATTGTATAGGATTAAAATTATATGTTTATGAGGGAATGAAGACACAAGTGAGGTTTCAATATTTATGATGTTGAATGTTAAAAAAACCATGGAATATAATTAAAGAATATTAAATATTTAAAACATGATTTAGAATATAAGGAGGTTTAAAGCACCTAAAAATGTGAAAATTTAGGTTTCTCAACCCCTCCAAGAGAACTTCACATGAAATTCAAGGCAAATTTCAAGCAATCCATGCTTCTACAACCTATCTAGCATGTTGACGAGTGGACTAAGTGGTCAAAAAAATCATGATATAAGTATGGATACATTTTAAAACTATTATATAAATGTGAAACTTCCTCTATAGAGTGTCAATCATGGAAACAAAACACAAAGTTCAAAATGGGTGTAGGAAATATATTTTTAGGCCAAGCATTCAAGAAGCATGGTAGATTAGGAGGCAAGTCAAACTTGATCTATATTATCTCTAGCATGCATTCATGAGAGGAGGAGATAGGCTATTTAAGGTTATTAAGTTAGGAGGGTAAAGTTTCCCAAGAATATATTACCATTGATGAAGCATATCCACCATGTATAAGAATTATAAAGGATAAAAAGGAGAAAATATAGGGTCTCTTCTTCTACTACTATTCTAAACTTCTTTGGAGGTATTCATGAGATAAGCTTAGTTCATTGGATAAGGATTAATGCCTCTAATTTCACTACCTATTTTTTATAATGAATAAATTGATGAAGTAGTGAAAACATTTATGAGGCCTCATTATTGCTCTCTTCTTCTCTCTCATCTCTAATTATGATATATAGGATTGAAAAATACTTTTCTAGGAGCCCTCTCTTTAGTATGTCAAAATTATACTCATTTTAAATCTTGTAATATTAGATTATGCCTTAAACTATCAGTAAAATATTTAATTTGCCACTCTCCTTTTTTTGTCTCAGTGTGTATTGAGAATTTTAGTTGCATTTTCTATATTTTAGTCTCTTTTGATTCATTTGAGATCAATTTTAGATGTATATTAATCTATTTTATCTCACTTTGAATGAAATTATAGACATTACAACCCTGATGCAAACTGATTTATTATTCATACCTATTTTATAGTATGTTTTTGAGAATGTTTCAACTAAAAATTTATTTTTTAAGTTATTTTGTGTTATTAGGATTAAGTTAAGGAGTTCTCTAGATTTGGTGCATCACTATTTATGAATTTAAGCTATTTCTACTCCATTTTCCATGGTGAAATCTTAGCTATAGATATAAATAAGTCACAATTAGTATTATTTTGGACCTTTAACCGATCTTATATTAGGTGCATCCAATTTAGAAATGAATTCAACCTTATCTGGAGGTTCATTCCAAGGATCCAAAGTCCCATATCTTGGAGATGATCCTGTTATTGTAGTTAAATCACTAACTTACTGAATGGGTGAAAGATTTAGGTGACAATAGTTTATAACATGCTCGATGGGATGCAATTCCATAGAATTGAGGAGCTTAGCTAATACTTTGGTGTTATTTTTATCAAGTTATAAAATTTAAGACATTTTATAGGCATCTATCAAATCCTCGGGTTTCTAGTCCTAGATCAATCCTACATTTTCATGCCAAAGCAAATAAGGGATTATATAAAAGGTAATGGTTTTTATTTTTTTGAAATTTAGTTATCTCTTAGAATAAGAATAACTACTTTATCAAGGTATCCTTATATGTGTGTGTGTGTGTGTGTGTGTGTGTGTGTGTGTGTGTGTGTGTGTGTGTGTGTGTGTGTGTGTGTGTGTGTGTGTGTGTGTGTGTGTGTGTGTGTGTGTGTGTGTGTGTGTGTGTGTGTGTGTGTGTGTGTGTGTGTGTGTGTAATTTCTAGACAACCTTCCCCAAGGGCTCAATCCACACTTCTTTTTGGTAGGTTTCCCAAACCAAGAGGGTAGATAAATCCTATTGTTCATATGGTATCCTAAATAGACTAGTTATTAATCACCTTAAATGGAGGTATTCCTTTGGCACTTCAACAACATGATGATATCCTAGTTACATCTCTTAAAAGCATACCTTTTTTCACTAGGGAGAATGCTACCACTCCTATAGAGAACATATAAGACATTTCTAACATATTTTTAGTCCACAACATTACTAAAATCAATGTATCCATGAGACTTATTTCTACATACTTAAAAGGCAAGTTTACCTAATGGTATAGTGGGTTGAAACCCAAAATAACACATAACAGGTGTGAGCTAGGAGAGAGGCTTTACCAACACTTTGAAGACAAGAGTGATTATCTTTCTCTTATGGAATAACTCACTACCATTAAGAGAGATCCTCATGAATTAATGGTGGAATTAAACTTAAATTTATAAAATACTCGGGATATAATCCGATCCTTGGTAAATCCTACTCTAAATATTACATTCTTGTACTACTTGAGGTCTTTGAATAGTGACATTGTTATCATGATTCATTCCATGGGAGGCACTATATTACCATCTTCTTATAACATTTTCAAAAAAAATTAAAATAGAATAAGTTAGGATGTAAATATATCCCATAGGACTTTAATTCCCTTATTTATATAACCTCCACCTATTCAACCCACCTTGGCATGCATTCATGTAGCAACCATTTAATCAATTCCACCTATTTCCCCTCCTAGTGAGTTGTATGAAGTTAAGATATTATTAAAAATCTTGGGGAATGAATTATTGGTGTTGAAAAGGTATCAATATTCAAATATCATACCATACCAAAATTTAAATCATCCATATCTGTCTAATAATAATCCTTGTCAATTCAATACAAAAGATCAAGGCTAAATCACATATGCTAGGCCCTTTAATAGTCAAAATCCTAATGTTTCCAAGACTTTAAAATCCATTGTATTTGTACAAAATAACATGTTTCAATATTATGAGTTGTGTTTTTTGTGCAACAAGACTAAAAACCAAACCATGCATCCAAATGGAGTTATCAATCAAGCCTTGATGGTTCAAAGTGTGTCACTTTCTCAAGGACAATCAAGTTAATTAGCTTTGTAAAGAGAATAAGTATATGAACAATCACATATGTAAGGTAAGTATAATATTTTCAATTAGTAAGAGAGTGAATTTTGTGACATGAATCAAAATTATGTCCCAAGTGGAGGAAGAACTATAGTGGCTTATAGTACAAGGTTTTAAAAAATATCAATGGAGGGACAACCATGTCCCTCATTTGGTCAAGTTATTACTACCCAAGCCCCTTTTGAAGCTTTAAAGGAGAAATAATTTGTTGGTACACCTCAAGCATAATTAAATAAAGTTATTAAAAAGGAAACTCAACCTTAAATCATCTAAAATCAAAGAGAATATGTTATTGTTCCAAATTTTTAATAAAAAGGAGGACAAATCCTTTTCAACATAGTTAAGCAAATGAAGAGAAAATATTAAATGTCACTATGTGGGAGGATATATCAATTCCTAACCAAATAAACTAATTGAAATGGGATTTAATCCACCTTCATCATGTAAGTAAACCAAGCATAGTATCTATTCCAACCAACTTATTCCAACAAAAATAAGGAGATAGTGGAAAGATCAACAAACCACCTCCATTATAAATCTCCCTAATTATTAGTATCTTGTACATAATTACATAATTGATTTCAAGGAATGTAACTTAGTTATGCCTAAAAATATTTCTAACCTAATAGGTTTAGAGTAAACTCCAATATCAAATGGAGTTATATAGTTAGATGGTACAATTACTAAAATAGTTAGAACCATTAATAACTCAAATCTTACCTTACATGATTTCCTAATCATATCTATCTCTCAATATGTTTCAATAATATACATCCCCCCCCCCATTTTAATATATGAATGTATAGGGACTTAAATACAAAAATGGGTTGTTATATATCCTATTATTAGTCACACATGTTGATTAAGACTAGGTATGGGACCAAAGTAACCATCAAAACTGAGCCCATTTCTAGGGACCACATTGAGCCATATTTCCCTAGTCCAATCTACATGAGTTACACCATGTATGATGAAGAGAATAATTTTATAATTTATGAGACTACCACACCTTTGGATGAGGTTTCAAATATCTTACCTAATGAGTAATAAAATGATCACTATGGATTTGATCCATATGATCATGTAGAAGAGATAGGATTGGGTACTTACTGCATCTCTAAAGAGGAATCTATTCTAAAAAATCTTGTGTGGTCAGAAGAGGATCTTGAAATTATGTGGTATCTATTTTTTGATGGTTCAAGGATAAAAATTATGTTGGTTTAGGTATTTTTTTATCACCCCTCACAATATTAAGTACTTAATTTTATATAGGCTACACTTTAGTTGTACTAATAATGCATCCAAATATGATGCATTGATAAAAGGCCTCTAGTTGACTAGATAAAAGGAATAAAATTAATTCAATTATTTTTTGATAGTGATCTAGTTTTAAATCAGGTTAGAGGCCAAAATTTGGGATCTCATTTAAGGCTTTGATGTCATTTACATTTAAGATATACCAAGAGAAAAAAAATGGTGTTTCATATGTGATTGCAACCATGGGGTCTCAATATAATCTCTCCCATTATGTTATGAAGGATTTAGAAAAAAAATTCAATCTTGTGATTAAACCTATAGTTCTTGATAATAATTTTAATTGGAATGTGTTTTATAATGATGATAAAATCATGAACTTTCTAAAAGAGGAAGCAAATTTCTCAGCCAAAAACCAACACAGGCTTAAATAGAAATATGAGTATCATATTATTTAGTTGAAAGGTAATATTTACCTACAGAGTTGGTCACTTTAGAAATTATATTAAATTTATATGATCAAATAAAAGGTGAGAATATGAACATGGAAATCAAGGATGAAAACTATGAACAAGTAAACATCTCTAATGATAAACGTTTGAAATCTGGTAAGGTATGCACTCAACCTAAGAAAGAAGATTTTATTGGTATTTTTAGGATATATGATTGATATGTTTTCTTGAAATTATCAATACCTTAGAGGTTTGACCCAAACTTGACCCACTACACCATTGAGCCAAACCCTAATGCAAAACTAGTTAGGCAAAAGAAGAGACTAATGAAACACAAGATTAAACACTTGATGAGAAAAAAAAACCAAAATAAATGAGGCCAACATGATATTACCTATTAAACATTCCTCTTAGGTTTCCAACCTATTCCCATTTAGAAATAAAAATGGGGAGATTAGGCTATGTGTGGATTTTAGGGACTCAAATAAAGCATCCCTCAAAGCTCATTATCCCCTTCCACCTATGGAGCATATACTTAAAATGATATCAGGGGTTGAAATTTTTTCATTTATAGATGGTTTTTTAGGGTATAATCAAATAATTGTGCAATAATATGATCAATTCAAAATAAAATTTACCACCAAATGGGGTACCTTTGCTTACAAGAAGATGCCTTTTAGGTTGATTAATGCTAATGAAACCTTCTAAATGGATATGGATATGGAATTTGAGGGCCTCATAAATGATATTAACTTGGTGTATTTAGATGATATAATTATTTTCTCTAATCATGTATCTGATCATTTGAGGTAAGTCTTTGATAGGTGTAGAGAGTTTGGGGTATCCTTGAACCCAAACAAATGTGTTCCATATGTCCATGAAGGATATTTATTGGGGCATGTTGTTTCTAAACATGGTATTGTAATTGATCTAAAAAGGGTGAAATAAATCTTGGCTATTTCACTTTTAAGCCATAAGAAAGGTCTCCAAATCTTATTGTGTAAGATAAACTTTATAATAATATTCATCCCAAATGTTTCTACTTTGGTCAAACATATAACTTATATGCTCAAGAATAATTCTACTTTTAATTAGTAAAGAGAAGGTAAGGACAAATTTGAATCAATTAAAAGATCAATTTCTCAAGCCCATACACTTATGAACCCATGCTATGATAAGTATTTTATTCTTTATACTTTTGGGGGGATGAAAGTATATCATTTATACTAGTATAGGAAAATATTGATCTAATGGAGTAGGCCATTACCTTTTTTAATCAAGAACTTAAGGATTATGAGTTGAGGTATTTTTTGGAGAAATAAGTCCTTTTATCATAATATCTCTTAAAAAAATTAGACATGTGTTTTCCAATAATAAAATAAAACTAATGGCTTCACACTCAAGTGTGAAGGAGTTCCTATTGAATAAATGTATAGGTGAAAAATGAGTTTGTTAGATAACTAAGGTCATGGAGTATAACAATGGCATCAAGGTCACCAAGCTCATTAGAATAAAATAGCTATGTTAGTATCTAGAAGTAGACCTAGAAGTTGATAATAGGGTGGTTTTTATGATATAAGAGGGCCAAAAGGTCGATCATTAGGTTCATAATAGTTGTACTAGAGACATGGTTACCTTATTTCAAACTGGTGATTATCCACATGGACTCAACAAAGCTCAAATAAGGTATTTTAGACTAAAATTAGTTACATATGTCATTATTTATGGTATATTATTTAGAAATGATATCAATGACTAATTTTGAGATGCATATAGTCTAACCAAGTGACTAGAGTGCTATAAGAGTTTCATGATGGCCTATCAAGTTGTCATTTCTCTCCCAAGATTATTATTATAAAAATTATGAGTTTTCATTACTATTGGCCAAATCTATTCAGATATGCACATACATGTGTTATGAACTATCAGAAGTGTGTCTCCTTTACAAGTAAGAAAAGGATAGAAGGTATCCATATTCATCCCATATAAGTAGAGAATCCCTTCATGTAATGGGGATTGGACTTAATTGGGATAATCAACCCACCTTCAAGTGATGGTCAAAAGTGGATCTTAACTTCCATAGATTACTTTACAAGGTGGACATAAGTAGTGGCACTCACAGATGAAAATGAGACCTCTATATTAGACTTCTATGAAGATATTATCAATAGATTTGGTGTTCCTTCTACTATTATATCTAATAATTCTATGGATTTTGTTATAACCAAAATTAGTGAATGGGTAGTAAAGTATGATATTCATTTGAGCACTTTTTCCAGCTATTACCCCTAAGGTAATGGATTGGTAGAATATAAAAACAAGAACCTAATAAGGATTATCAAGAGGACCATAGACGAGAACTATAAAACTTGGCATACCAAGTTAAAAATAAGATTGTGGGATGATAAGATAACACCCAAGAAGGATGTTGGTATTTATCTTTTCATGTTAGTCTATGGGAGAGAAAAAAAGTTTCCTTTGTAACTTTAATTACCAAATTTTGAGCTCACTCAATATCTATAATTGATTAAAAATGATGCCATGTTAGTGATACTAGCAAAGTTGATGGAGTTGTAGGAAACTAGGAACCATTTAATGCATAGCATGGAGTTTCATCAAGATCAAATGAAGAGGACATTTGATAGAGAAGTTAATGATAAGTATTTAAAATAAGGAGATATATTTTTGAAATGGGAGGAAGATATAGCCAATTATAGAAAACACACAAAGTTTGATGCCATATGGAGTGGCCCCTACATCATAACTAGCTATAATCAAACCAATGCCTTTTAGCTCTCAAAGTTTAATGGGGAGGAACTATGTATCCTAGTCAATTAGATCCATCTCAAACATTATTATTAAAGTCATTTTTAGGCCTTATATATATTAGGTTTTTTAATTATTCTTCCAAGTGCTTTTGTACATTTTTTTGTTGAGTAGTGTTTTTGTAAATAGTTCCTCTTTATTATTATTTTAGGCCTACAACTAATTTTATATCAGGTACATGTAGTTTAAGAAGGAAATTGGCCCTATCTATATGTTCATCCTAAGTAAAAAAGGTCCCACACCTTGGGGATGATCCCATTATTGTAATTGAATTGCTAAGTGTGTGAATAGGTGAAATATTTAGGTGATAATAGTAACCACATATATAGGACTGATCTATAAATCTAGTATAATCTCACCAAGAACCTTATGGGAGATCTCATCAAATGATATATATATATATAATTTGTAGAAGGCTGTAAATAATTATGAGTATAACCCAAATGCTTAAATAATTTCATGGTGAAAACATTCTCACTTGCACCATTTGTAAACACTAGAAAATTACACCAAAGGTTCTAATTGTCACAAAACACTTCTTTTGAAACCTTTATCCCCTTGGGTTAGAATATTTATTAAAACCCCTTAAAACACACATTTAACCCTTTACACACATTTAGATAAATTAATTAGTTAATTAAGCTAACTAATCCTATTTACACCTCACCCTAGCAAAACCCATGGCTAACTTAGTGATACCGAGCCTTAAGATCATTTCTTACCTTGGCATTTTATGTCTTAACCTCTTAGACCATTTATTTCCACATGCACCTTAAGTAAGGTTGGACCACTTTCAAAGGTATTAACAGCCAAAATTAAGTACAAAATGCTATTTTGTGCAACTTAGACTATTTTCACCTTCAATAACATTGATTACCCTTCAATCGATGTTGGTTGACTAGAACTAACATCGATTATTTAAAGATACCTCAAGACCCTTGCTCAAGAGGTTAAATTATTTGAGAAAGAATAAACAATATTGTGTGAATCTAATCTTTCTAATAAGCTATATAATTAATCTAGAGATTATAAAGTGCTTCATCACCTCAATATTAAGGTCTCAGGTGTCATTACTATATCCATTTTGTTTCAAGCTTCCAAGTGGCTCACACTCACTTTCAAGACATCTCTAGGCCAATAAATCCTATAACATATAAGTATCCTTCACTTGTTCTAATTTTAGTTATTTAGTCTTGGTAGTCTATTTCTTTAACCCATTTCCAATCTCTCCCCATATTTTATTTTATGTTGGATTTATACAACTCCAAATACCCCCTTGTCCACAAAATCCCCATTGACCATTCTCATCTACTTGAGTATCAAATATTTTTGTTTGATATATCTGAGAACCCATTCTTTCTTCATGACCATAAACCAACTGTTAATATCCCACCAAACCTTTAAACAATAGACCAAAAGTCATTTTTTTCTCAAGTCAAAACTATGGCAAACATGTAGTGATCAACATTAGTCATCCCTTCACCAAAATCATTTACCCTTGATTAACATCTATTATCCTTAAACAATATCAGTTACATAGTGAATGGCATCAATCTCTATGTAAATCTTTTTCCCTAAAACAAGTTAAAATCACCCATCAATCCTCACCCAAAATTTAATTTTTTGACTTCTATCATAACACAAAGGCATAATCAATTTTTTAAATCGAGTTTTACCACATTGGTATTTATTTTGAACAAGTTAATGTGATTTTGTTAAAATCACTCATTCTCTTGAAAAGCATTTATTACATTATGAATAAGTAGTTTTCATTACTTTATGCAAGCATATCTTATTACCATTTTTCATGAATTAAATTTTTAAATAAGTCCGTTGATAGCCTTCTAGTGAAGTCTTGTACTTCTTAGATATAGAACTTAGTAGGAAATCAACCCTCTAATATTACTAATCAATCTCATTTATAGTCTCATTCTTATTATAAGTCATTCCTCCCAAGCAAAAGATGAGTTCTTCACATTGTCTAGATCATAAAGCGTACATCTACATCCAAGTTCATCTATACCTTTTCCTTTCTTTGATTTTTACATGTTTTCTAAGAGAAAAATACAATAATACAAAAACATAGTGAAACATTCTAGCATGCCCAATGGGACCCTAGAATTTTCTTGGGTTTGCACTTATTTTAGGAAATTCTAGTTGTATTAGTGAAATACTCATTCATTGCACTTCTTTGTTTATGAAACCTAAACATTATTTTTCTTCATTTTCTAAAAACTAAAAATCATAACTTTCAATTATTACTTTTCAAAATTAAAATCATATTTATTTACTTTTTAAAAAAAGTAAAAATCATTCATTTTCCTTTATTTCTAAAAAGTGAAAAGGCATTCGCCTTAGGATAAGATTGCATCCTCATTCTACATTTAGGTGAAATCTAGTTGTTTTTGTACTCATTCAAATAAATTAAAAAATTTCCTTTTGGGATTAAAATAAACCTTAATTCATTGATTGCTTTCATGGATCAATCACATAGCTTAAGTAATCGATAAACCAATTGTAGAATTCAATTTTTTCACACACACATACCAAACAATTAATACAATTAATTCATCAAACACTGACATAAGGTATGACTAATATTTCATCACCTAGAGGTAAAACTTTAACCTTGTATATCCCACTTGTACATCATTAACAAGGGGAAAAGCCAAAACTCAGTACACTGGCTAAGTATAAAATCTAGTAATTTGATAAATCTTGGTTAAGCACCTGACACTATTATCATTATGGTGTGTGAAGTAAGGGGATAAGATCCAATATCAATCCATATACCAATTCTTTTATAGATATCTTGAGATCCTAAAAAAAAACCAAAACCATCCATAGACTTATTATTCTAGTACCCATTTCACAAGCCAAGTAGAGTCTCATAAACTTCTAAATTGAGGCATGAGATTAAAAGTCATATAAAAGTAACTCTAAGATCTATTTTACTCTTATTGTGTGTGTGATTTCCTTTAATATTTTATTATTTTCTCTCTTTTTGAGTGTGTGAGTTCATTTCCACCATATTTCCAAAAGCTTCCACCATTCATTGCATGGTCTTGACAAGGTAACAAGATAGAGACACAACAAACCAAAACCAACCTCCCCACCAACTATCTTCCTCATCCATGGACCACACTCTAAATGTTAAATGTTCTCCCAACCATTTTCTAAGTCTCGATATGCCTCAATATTTTTCTTTATGAGATATGGACTTTACCAACCTCCTTGATAATAATCCCATAGCCTCCAGCACTATCTTGCCACAATTGCTAACCATGAATGTATTTTGGTTCATTTTATTAAACCACCTTATGACATGCCAACTTAACTTATGGGTCATAATTCATTTTCTACCATCTCTACCACTCAATCCATGGTGACCCAAGCTTCCTCTTACATAAACAACCCTTCAACCACCATTACCCAAAACTAAGATTCCCTTCCACCAACCAATGCTCAATCACCTATTGAATCTTATAAATGAACCATTATTTCTCTTAGTGATTAAAGAATACTTATCATTTTAAAAATTAGAAAATTCAAGGCATGAGGTGTAGGTTTTGGCAATCTAGTTGCCTATGGTGAAATAACAACAAAGCAAGATAAATTGTTCCACATTATTTATATAATTTGGTGGTTAGGAGCCACTTTGGTCCATTTTTCATTAATTTATAATAATCTATGTTAATAATTAGTGAATTAAGTTCCATATTTAAGCTATAGATTAATCTATGTGGATATTTATAATGAAGCTAAAACAAAAGTGATCTTGGTGTAAATAGGATCAAAGAGAAGGGTAGAGCAAAAAAGAAATGAGTGATTACTAGTTTTAGTCTAAAACATTATGGCAAAGTAGTAATTGTTATTGAGTATACATTCAACCAATATATAATGTAATATAGCCTAATATCAAATTCCACCGTACACTACGCAAGCTTCAAAGGATAATGTAAAGAGTCACAAGTTAGAACCAAGTCTACTTTAAGTATTTAATACTATAATAAAATAGCATTAGCACATCTAAATATAAATCAAAATGAAAGGAAGTAAAACCTAATATCCCCCAACTAATCTAACATACACACAAATTAGAAAACCTATGATTAGAAAAATGCAACTTAGGATTCAAAGACACCATTCAAATTCAAGACTTCTACCAGTAATTGAGAAAAAAATATATATTAGCAATTGAGATATAAAAAATGGATAATCCTTGTAGAATTTCTTGATTATATTAATTTCTTCAAGTGTACAAAGGTCACTCAAAAATATCTCTCTTTACAAATGGTGATACATGCCTTTATAGAAAGATCAGGAAGTATAACAATTAGTTACAAAATATAGGTGTACAAAGATAAGGATAGCTATCCTTACAAATTTTAAAATACACTTGATTTTCAAAATCATACTGAACTAGAGGTAAATTTGCTAACAAATTAGCATATGACCTTATAATGGAATATTTTATTTCAAAATGTTACAAAATTCTAAAAAATAGAATATTTCTTAATTCACTAGTGGGGAGTCTGATTGTCATTATTGGAGGATGCTCAAGGCTTTAGCTTCTTACTCATCAACTAGCTCTAGATCCATAGTAGGATTCACGATACACTCTTCTTAATCTACCAAGTCATCAAGTTCCTTGTCATTCCTATCCATGGCTTATTTAATGGTCCTAGCTTCATTTATCATTTCTCCTACATTAAATATCATTTCTAGGATCTTATTATTATCAACCCCAAAATTGGCTTGGCTTTTTCCTCTGATTTCCTGGGTTACCAAAGTAGCCTTATTTTTAAATTCTTCATCACTTACGATTCAAAATATAGTGGGTTGTGTAGGGTATATTAGCATAGTCCCAAGAAGTTTCTCAATTCTTGCAATTAGTTCCTTATCATCTTCTAGGAGTCTTTCTACATCATTGTGCCAAACACTCAAACTTTGAACCTTTTCAATTAAAATTCCTATAATTGCACTCAAGTGTCCCAAATTGATGGTTTTAAAGCCTAGGATATATTTCTTTGCTAAAATTTTAAGAAGCTACATTATTTTGTCTTTCAAGGCTTTCCATTAGGTGACCAGGTGTTTGGCCAATAAACACTACCCCACTAATGTACTCTACCTTAGTTTCATTATTTTGAGTGCTTCAAACATGCCATAAAATGATTCATCAAGAATTTTAGTCATTTCCTTAGGCACTGATATAACTTTTTGTGTCTACAAGTTTTCCTTTTCTCTTCTCAAATTTAAGATTCTCTGCTTTATCCCTTAGATTCCAAATTTAGCCTATACTAATTGGGCCTCAATCAGGATTCCCACATCCTCTTCATGAATTGGAGCTTCACCAAGCTATTGGCCCCACATTAGGGTAAATCCCACAAAGGTCTCCACCTTTTTAAAGATAAATTCCTCTATTCTAACAATATTTGTCCTTGTTGTAATCCTTTTCAAACTAGTTGTTTCAAGGTTGAATTGGATGGTAGTTACTAGATTTTTGAATTTAGGAGGTTCAGAGACATCCATACATGAGTTACTTGATGCCTCTAGGGCATCTATATTTTTAGTTTCTAGTCCTTGAGTGACCACAATTATTCTTTCTTATTTTTCTTTTACCATAACTCTAATCCATAGATTTATGTTATCTTGTGTCTTGACATCAATAACCCTTGTCATGGCCCATGAATGAGAAAGAGAAGGAATCTCTTGTAAATTTTCATAAATGAACCAATCAAGAATGACTAGTCCATGAATTGGGAATTCGTAATTAAAGAGATTGATTTCACTAGTGGGGTGAGTGAAATTCAATCTTGGTCTCTTCCTTGGTCTAATGGGGACCAATGCTAGCTCTACCTTCCTATTTTCTTGGGATGCCATAGAGATAAGGTCTTTTTATTTATCTTCCTCATGCTCCTATTTCTTGTCTGAGTCATAAGCCTCTACAAGTTCCTTGAGGGCACCCTCAAGTGTTTTTTTGGCTCCAAGGATATCATATTAATATATTGGATCAGGGAAGGTGAACTTTAGGGAATTGTTGAAGTTGAGGGGCCATCCCTAGGTCTTTCTTCCAATCTCACTTCTCTTACTATATTCTTACCCTTGCCTTATACATCCTATTTTTTCACAATTTATTCCTGAGGTTGTGTTTATGGGTTTTCTACTTGGTACTATTCGTAGGCCATCCCATATGGACCAAGTAACAAGTGATACTACAAAGGATGAATTTTCCATGTATATCTTAAGGGCTTGTCATCCTTGGTTAGCCTATGTTCTAGATTGATATTGTGGCCTTAGATCCTATCCAATACCCAATACTTCTTCATAATTATTAGACTTAATATATATGGTTTCATAGACACCAATCTAGTTTACATATTCAGGCTTCTGGATATTTCTATCCTTCAAGTAGCTATCCACTATACCCTTAGGATCCCATATCTTAAGTTAATCAAGATTAAAACTAAATTAATCCCAGTGTCTGGTCATAGTCTCAACCTATTTCCAATCTTGGAGTATGATTCTTCTAATGATTAGAGGCAAGGGGTA
Source organism: Torreya grandis (assembly GCA_037957365.1). Taxonomy (NCBI): domain Eukaryota; kingdom Viridiplantae; phylum Streptophyta; class Pinopsida; order Cupressales; family Taxaceae; genus Torreya; species Torreya grandis. The sequence goes on along the minus strand of JARHVA010007292.1, from coordinate 401,635 downwards.
GAAAGGTCCTTTCTTCTTTTCTCTAGAAGCCCCATCAATGCCATGTAGGAATTGGGAAGCAATTTCTTGTTTAAATAGCTTGTTAGGAACATATACTAGCAACCTATGAGGCTAGGATATGATGCCCTTAATCTTGATGACTATGTAGTTATAGTAGTACCATATATCACCTATCATATCCACATACTTCTTGATGAGGGGGTGGACCTTAGGCATAGAAATACCTCTAATGTCCTTAACTATGCTTGGATAAATATAGTAAAAAATAAACTACATATGGTTCCTATAATTAAAAATATGTAATTTATAATAGTGATGTGAAATGGTCATTTTTCCTTCTAGGGACAAGTTCCTAATACCCAAGAAGTTGATTGAGGAAAGCAGGGTGTTTAGTAGGTATGACATCATATAAAATTGCTTGGAGGTCTTCCTTTTTAAGGTAGTGAATTACTTGGTAAAGAAGACACTGATTAAATTTCTAATTGGAGGAGTAAGTTTTTATTCCACCATGAAATGAACAAACGAGACCCAAATTTTATTTACATAGGTAGTTGATGGGGATCTAAAGGCTTAGTTTAATAAGGCCATTATAACCATAATGCCCTCCCTAAATTGGATTACTAGGACTATTTCTTGAAATCTATTAAAGATACGAGAGCCTTAGTGTAGCCAAGGTCTAAGGATAGAGTCCAAGTCATGGTTTCTTATGAAATCCTTGATCTTAGATAAATCCACATGGGGAAGAGGGAGCTTATAATATTTCTCAAATGTTATAGGAGTAATTTATGCTACTTCCTTAGATTTTCCCTCCCTGATGATCCATTTATTATCAATTCTACAATCAATGATGTTGGGAGCAAGGATATTAATGCAATGTAGTACCTCAATTTTTGTCATAATATAGTAGAGGCTAGCCATTTGAACAATGAGTAAGTCATAGGGCCTTTGGATTACTACAACATTTCTTTGCTCCTCTTTTGTGATGGGTTTTAATTCATTGACCATGAAGAAGAGTTTGGACTAGTTCTTAATCCCTAATTATTTTGTGTTGTAAGGTCTAATTTGGTATCTTTAAAGATATGATCTTCATTATCCATTGACAAGTATATCTTGGTCTCTTCCTTTAATTATTATTTGTGAGCTGCCATTGTCTTTATTCTTACAAATTTCTCACATGAGATTGCAAATCATCTATGTGAAATCTCTCTCATGCTCAAAAACATAATTAAGTTATCCTTAGATCAAATTATAATAAATTGAGTCCATTTGGGTCCCTTTTATGCAAGGTTTAGTGTTTATATCTTTAATGGTAGAATATATCCAAGATTTGGCTTATACATGCCTTAGATTTGATTTGGACATTTGCCTTTATACCTTTACATTTTTGAGCCCATAAGATCTTGTATTTTGTTCTTTTTTGCTTGTGTGGCACCTATGTGGCATTGGTTTAGGCTTTTCATAACATTTTTCAAAAATGCCTTTTGAGCACTAGCCATTGGAATTTAAAATTGCATCTTTCATTTTGTTTTGTCAGATCAAAATCTAGGATTAACATGAGCCATTGTTTGTAATATGGGCCCTTACTTGTGAATGGCTCTTTTATTTCAAACCCCATGGTAGTGACATTTAACATCCTTGGGCACCTTCATTGTGCTTTCAATCTTATGTCAGTCCTTTTTGAATGAGCATTGGCCATACAGTGAGCTCATAGGCATTTAAAAATTTATGAGTACCTTTATTTCATTGGATCAAAATTTAGTGACAAATCATGAACCCTCAGATCATCCTATCATTTCTACCTAGAATGCACTTTTTAAACGCACTGAGTTTATAGGTTCTTAGGGCCTTGTTGAAAAGTCTTTGGGCACCTTTACACCATTGGATCAAAACCTAGTCATAAAGCATGTGTCATTGATCTACAAAGATGCTTGAACATTAAGTTAGCACATTATTATGACCACAACTTAGGCTTATGCCCCTTAGGCTAAGGTTTGTTTCTTTTATTAAGCACAAAATAAACCTTGGCCTAAGGGGTTTATGCCTAAGCTTTCAGATTTATATGCAAGGGGGTGATGGCCTAAATATTCTAGGCTGATGTTTATGTCATGTTTAATGAACACATTATAAAAATTAGTCTAAAAATTTTATGCCAAGGCATATAAGATATGTTCAAAAGAATCAACATGACATAATGGCCTAAGCAAGATTTTATTGTATTGATAAAAGACATTAAAAAAATTTAGCTAAAAGCATTTGGTCTAAATTTCATGCTATAAGGACTCTCTTTTCAAAATAATACTTAGTATAAGTCTATAATTTAAGGTTCATGATATTTGAATAAAATGTCATGGGGACCTTAAAGTATAAACTTAGACTAGGTTTATTTTACATATTTATACCATATGACCATTTCCACATTTTGTAAATTGAATATTTCTAGTGTTTGAGCATTTTTTGAGCACTTCCCTTACCCTGTAAAGCCATTTATGAGCCTTATAGAAAGGTTTTTGAGTATATTTTGACCATGAGCATAATAATTCGTTATCTTACATTTGATGGTCTCATGAATGTCAAATACACCTTGATAGATGTCAAATGATGGTTGCACGAATGCCAATTTTAAGTTAGTGAAGAGTTTAATTTTATGGGCTTAAAGTTGATGATCATGCAGATGTAAAAATATGCCTTCATGGATATCTAATGATAGTCATGCTAGCATCAATTATAAGCTCATCAAATTCTTATGGCCCAATGCAGGAGTTTTCATTGGCATCCCTATGGGGTTTCCAAAGATTTTAGACTTAATTTTCTCTATTGGATCTTAATCAGTGATGAACCATCAGCTTTAGGATCATGATATAGGAGATTTTTTGTGATTTATCAATTTGTTAGGTGGGAACCATTTATCTCTGATTAGTAAATGTAATGGTGATATGTGTCAATTGTTTGGGTATTGTATAGTCATTTGACTTTTCAACTACACCTCACTCCATCTGATTAAGAGGCCAGAATGAAGTGAGAAGCATTGATCATGATCTGAGGGCTTGAATATGATTGGTTTTGGAGTTATGTGTAGGATTCTATTAGGGTTTCCTCACACCATCCAATTAAAGAGTTATGGGGAACACAGACCATTAAATCATTTGAGATGCATGTTGTTTAAGCCAAATCTTAGGATTTCCTCACTCTATTGGATCAAATGTCATGATAAATCATTATTTTTTGGATCCTACCAGATGCAAAGAAGTTAAGTAAGGGATGCAGAGATAAAGACTTAGCTTAAGGTGTTAATAATAAGGTTCTGATTGTATTAATAAATACATCAGGGCCTTAGAATTAAAACTTTAGGGTAAGGTATAAACAAGGGGCCAAGTTATCATAAAAGTGGATAGCAAACCATAACTTAGGCCAAGATGTTACGAATAAGGTCTTGTTAGTATTTAATAAATACATCAGAGACATAGGGTTAAAATCTTAGGCTATGTTAGGAAACATTATAAGAATTCTACAAAATTAAAGTTAGGTATACAAGGAAATTTTAAAGGGAGAAGCAATAGATGGGGCCAAGGACTTTAGACTAAGTTTTAGTTATGTTAATAAGCATGATTAAACTTAAAACATGAATTTTATGCATAGGTCTAAAATGAAATTTCCAAAGATTCCCATCGGTTTGGTTACTACCAACATTTAAATTTAAACTAAGGGATTTGGCCAAGGTTTTAAAACATAAAATTCTCAAGGACAAATGACATGGAACCTATAACTAGAGCCATAAAAGCCATTTATTAGTGATTTTAGTCCAAATTAAAGCCAAAAAAACCAACTAAGCTTGCATTTAATAGAGTGGATGATATTCAAATTCTATAAATGATCTGATCATGCTAAATTTTCATGTTCAAACTTTAAGGTTCTTCCAAAGTCCCAATTTTTAAAAACAGAGGGGTATAATGGTTCCAAAAAATTATGACTCAAGGGGGAAACATAGCAACATGTTATAACATAGAGACTCTAGTTTAGACAAATAATTAGGTCATCCATTCATTTGATCAATATAATTATCTAGATTGGATTATGGTTGAAATACACCTTGAATTTGTAGAACTAGGGACAAACACCAAGACATAGCCATACTAGGTGTGTGCTTTGATTCCACTTACTATTTTTCATGGGGTTCAAGAAACAACTTCTAGTTTCATGTCCTTAGTCACTAACACTAACTTATAACATGTTAAAATGCTCATTAGTAACCATGATTTTAGCTTAGGTAAGGCTTGGGCATTACTCTACTACTAGCCAAGCATCCATAGCCCTGATAGAGATGTCTTTGGCTCTATTGAATGCCTTATTCCACTAATAGTTAGTCATATATATCATTGATAGAGATTACCAAAATAACTTATGATTATAAATATTTTAATTTTGAAATTAGTTTTTCAGTTTTGTATTTGCTTGAGAATTTTATGCTTTTAGCAAGGTTGGGAACCAAAATAACTAGGTTTTAGGATTTGGTCAGATGTTTAATCTTTGAAAAATCATCTATGACTACAACCTTTATCCTAGGAAAGGATGTTTATTAAGTGTTAGTATGACTATACCATGATAGTTTGAATTTTCACCAGTCAAGTGAAAGTCTTCTTAAAACCAATTTGAGGCTAGAACAATCCTCAAGTTCTCATGAAATAGTTGACTTATTTCATTAGCCTTTATTAGTTTCTACAAATTACAACATTGTACTCTACATTTTAGGGCCATGGTCATAATATGCATAGGGTTCACACTTACATTTCTAAAATTGGGGAATTTCCAAGAAAATTACATAACTTTAAGTTTAGGACTGTCTAAGAGGACTTATTAGAATCAAGGAATAAATCAAAAAGAAAGAAACATACAACATAAAGTAGGAAAGAAAGATAACAATGGAAAAATATATACATGCTTATGCACAAACAAGGGATAGGAAGGAAATAAATGGAAGGAAAATAGCTGGCCTACCTACTCTAAATCTAACCATCTTATAGCTTACTCCATGAAGAACTCTAAAGGATTAGTAGAGAAGTAATGCTTGAGTTATTGCCCATTCGTGGGTAATGTAAAATTTTCTCCTTGTAGGTCTTTTATCATGATGGTGTTGTTCCCCATTGTTTCTATAATATGGTATGGGATAATCCATAATGGTGTGAATTTACGATGCTTTCCATTAGGTTTAGATGCTTTCTCCCAAATGAGAACCAGGTCTCTCTATCTGAACACCTTGATCTTGGATCTTTTATAAAACCATCTCTTCACTATGGTTTGATGACTACTAAAATTAGTACAGGCTTTCTCCCTTGCATCTTTCATCTTAATGACATACAAAAATATAGATTTGGAAAACTCTAGGCTTTCTTCCATATATTCTTGCATAAATATGCATGTAGGAAACTTGATAGTAATAGGAAATATGGGGTCTCACCCATACCTACTCTAAATCTAACAATCTTATATATTACTCCATGAATATCTTCAAAAGATTATTAGAAAAGTAGTGCTTGATGCATTCTCCATTGGTGGGCAATGTAAATTCTAATCCTTGTAGATATTTGAGCTTGAAGATGTTATTCCACAATGTTTCTACAATATGGTATGGGCCAATCCACAAGGTTATAAATTTACCATGCTTTCCCTTAGGCTCAGATGTTTTGTCCCAATGTAGAACTAGGTCTCCCTTTCTAAACACCTTGATATTTGAACCTTTATAAAACCATCTCTTGATTATGGTTTGATGTCTACTAAAATCAGTAAAAGTTTTCTCCCTTGCATCTTCCATCTAAATGATATCCAACAATCTAGATTTGGAAAGATTTTGGCTTTCTTCCATATATTATTACAAAAATTTACATGTAGGCAACTTGAGAGTAATAAGAAAAATGGGTTATTACCCATACACTAATATAAATTGTGAATCTCTCGTGTCTTGATTGATTCTTATCCTATCAACCCATAGTGAAAAATTAAGGAGCTTATGCCATGTCCTAGGTTTGTCTATAATAGACTTCTTGATTTATTTCATTATGTTCTTATTCATAGATTAAGAGAATCCATTCCCTTTGGGATAATGGTTGGATGAAAAATTGAGAGTGATTCCATTATCATATTATCTATCAATCATCTCTATAGAAATGAATGCAAACCCATTATCACACACTAGATAAATTGGAGTTCCAAACCTAGTACAGATGTTTTCTTCCAAGAAGTTAATCACTTCTTTAGTCTAACATTATTTAGTGGTTATAGATTCAGTCCACCTTGTATAATAGTATATGGTTAAAAGGACATACTTATGACCTTAAAATGAGTTAGGGTTGATTAATCCAACAAATTCTAACCCCTATTGATGAAAGGGTTTATCAACCATGACTGGTTGTAGAGGTATTGTTGGCTTTGGCTCCTTGGTGCTAAACATTTGACATGAGTGACATTCCCTCACATTTTTATGATAATATTTAAAGATAGTTGGTGAATAATAGCTAGCTCTCAGAATTTAGTTAGATGTGGTCCTCCCAGATGGATGTCTACTACCCAACTTTTCATGAAAGGTGCTCATGATTTGGGTGGCTTATTTTTGTGACACATCTCAAATAAATTACTTCAAAATTTATCCTATATAAGACCCTATCCTTGATCCAGTAGTGTATTTCATTCAACTTTAAGGCCCTATTTTACTCCTTGGATAGAACTATAGGACAAACACCATTAATTACCAAATGTATTATTGAATCATACCACTCACTATCCTAAACGTTTTGTTGATCCACTTGCATACTACTTAACCTAGGGTTATTATTATCAATCATTTGGATCAAACCTTGTCATCTTGCCAGTTTTTTATTTCCATTTCCAATTCATACTCCTACAAAATTGACATCCATTTACCTCTGTATTTTCCTAATTCATTCTTAACATGATTTTGGTGGCTAGGTTAGGTAAGATAACATGTACCTTATTTTTAGGGATGTAATGTCTAAATTTATTAATTACCTTAACTAATGCATATGCCTTCTTATCAATCAATATATAATTTAACTCAACATTCTTAAAATTAGTTCTCATAAAATCGACTAGGTGGCCACACCATTCAATGTTTTAAGTTAACACTATAGCCATAACATGGTCATATGTAAAGGAATAGATGTAGAAGTCCATTGGAAAGTCAAGACTTATAAGGATTGGAGCCTATATAATGGACTCCTTGATATCATTGAATGCATTTCTAGAATATTTAATCCATGTGACCTTTGCATCCTTATTTTATCATGTCACTCTGTGGCTTAACAATTTCTATAAAACTATAAATAAACTTTCTTACAAAATTTATCTTACCAAAGAATGACTTTAGCTCTTTCTTATTGTTTGGAGGTTTTATTCTAGATATGGCCTAAACTCTTTCAAGATATATAGATTCCATATTTGGTTATAACATTACCATATAATTTATCCTAAGTCACACAAAAGATACTCTTCTTAGGTTTCAAGGAAATGCCATACCTTCTACATCTTTCAAAAACTTACTGCAAATGCATGAAGTGATCTTCCCTATTTTAAGAAAAAAATTGTTAGATCATCCATATAAATAATGATGCATTTACCTATTAAACATTGGAATTCATGGTACATATATCTTTGGAAGGTGGATCTTACATTTATTAGATCAAAGGAAATCCTCTTGTAAGCAAAAGTTCCCCACTTTATGGTGAAAGTTGTCTTCATCTTGTCCTCTCTATCAACCAATACTCAGTTTTAACATGAAAAGCCATCAAGAAAAGACATCATAATTGAACCTAAAATAGCTTGAATCACTTGGTCTAGGGAAGGAAGGTGATAGTTATCCATTTTTTATGCTTTGTTTAAATTCCTAAAGTTAATACAAATTATAATCTCACCATTCTTCTTCCTAACTGGTACCAAATTAGCCACTCAAGTAGAATGCCTAATGGGGAAGAATATCATAGCATCCAATACTTTTTTGACCTCTTTAAAGATCATGGGTTCTAAGATAGGTTTAACATGCTTCTATTTTTATCTGAATGGTTTGCAACTCTCAGTAAGGGGTATAGTATAGGTAATGACCCTTAGATCAAATATGTTTAAGTCATCATAATACCATGATATGACATCCCTGTATTAGGTGAGGAGTTATTTATCCTTTTGATTCTTAATGTTTATATAGGATTTTCCAACATTTACTAGCTAGGGTTGATCTTAGAGGCCAAGATAAAAAGAATTATAATATTTCCCACTCACCTTGAGATGCTTAGAAACCTCATCCATTTTGTCCTAATCAAACAATCTTTTTAAAGCAATCATTCACTTGAGGATCTAATTGACATTTAACTGAATGACTTTACCATCAAACTTGTCCTCTTTGGATGCATTTTCATTAGTCTCATCAATAATATGAGCATCAAATGCTCCAAAATTGGTCATGATATCCAATATCTATTGATCATCATTGAAGACTTGGAAATGGTTAACATTATCAGGCACTAAAATATAAGGGATCAACTTAATAATGAAATTAGGGGAGTCTTAATTGGGCTTGATGTTGGCTACAATAGGTACCAACTCATCAGTATCTTAGTTTTATCTTATTAGGATGGAAATGATGCCAAATTCATCAAAGATTCAATCAAATCCCAAACCTTGAACTTATACCTTTTCATGTATGAGAGTTTACATTGGTATTGGATTCTTACTTGGTTAAGAACTAGTTCTGAATCCCCATAGAATAGTAGTTCTTTGGGCTTATTCTTTATAAAAAACTAAAAACCTAGGATAAGGGCTTTATACTCAACAATATTATTAGTAAAATGGAATTGGAGCCTATAATAATCATGGTACTTTCTATTAGTAGGTTCAATTAAAACAATACCAACACCTGATCGAACATTACACCTAACACCATCAAAATACAACTTTCATAGCTCAACAAACACATGAGCATCATTTGGATCCCATACCTTATCAATCTCTAGGGTGAAAACCACTAAGTATAAGTCTATTATGTTGACCCTCTCATTCACAATGTTCTACTTAGTTATCATATGTTTCATCCTTACTTCTCTCTCAATCATGATTTGATTAAGAACTCCCTTCCAAGGTAGCCACAAATGTGAGAAATATATGGAAATTTAACCATTAAAAGCCTTGGTCCATTCCATACTCAATAAGATTCCATAAACATCAATTATATCAATATATTGAATATAAATGAATTGTTTCACCCTAGGATTAGAATCTAGTTGCATGTGAACATTTAAAAGCTCCCTAATTACCTTAACTCTAGATTTATTTAATTGGGTAAAAAACCTATCAAAATTAATGGGAGTTAGGATAATTTCTTTTCATATACCTATAGGCATGATATTGGTAGTGTTAGTAATTTTTCCTAACAATGTCAAATTACTACCCCTATCAATCAAAACTTTCCTAAAACTAGTCATTAGCCCTTTGCAGCTGGTCAAACTAATCATTTATGGCCTAAAAGCACTAATTTTGGTCAAAAAATGGTTTAAAATAGGTTATTATCATTTTAAAAAGGCTTTTAACATATTAAAAAATGTTAAAATAGCTTAAGTCTAAAGTTTAAAACTTTAAAAAGGTCATTTGATATGCTAATTAAACCAAAAAGGCCCCAAAACCCCTCCCACTTGCCAAATTTGCAATATTAAAACATGAAAAAGGTAAAAGAGTGTATTTTTAAAGGTAACACATGTAAAAATTATCAAATATTCCATTTCAATCGGTGGAGAGTGAAATTTAGCTTTTAAAAGGGCAAAAAGACTCTTTTTCACCTATTTTAGAAGAGAAGTACGGAATCCATACAGATTCCATATAGAAAGGGTAGGGTAACTCATTAAAAAGACATTACCAAGATTCAAAAATAATTACAAGATGATTCATGAACATATAGGCCATAAACCATCCTTTTTTTGGTATTTTGCTGGTTGGCACAAAGAGACCTATCTATAGGTTTGGGAGTGGTATGGATTGTTGATGAAGAGTAAAGATCTAAAATTTGGGGTGAATAAATTATAAATAGAGAGATTTATAATGGTATGAGTGGATTCTAAATTCTTTTTCCCAAGCTCAAGAACCATTTAGTTAAAGATAGTTCAAATTTTTCAAGCTTATAACTAGAAAGGCCACCAATTTTCTCCAATTTCTCCTCACCAGAGTAGAGTTTTAGGGAAATTTGAGTTGTTCCAAAATATTAGGGATTGAAGATACATTTTCATGGTCTCATTTAGGTTTTATTATTATAATTTAAGGTCAAATAGAGGTCTCAAACTCAGCCAAATAATTTTTAGTATTGGTAAGATTGCAAGGAAGAATTGTATGATTCTTGGAGAAGGCAACCTCAAATTTTCAATATTTTGTGATTTGTAAGGTTTTCATCAATTTTTATTCTTTTAAATTCATAAATCTAAGATATTCTTTAATTATCATGGCTAATAAATCCCATATCTGTGTTCTCAAAGAGTCTCAAGAGGATAATTTAGCATGAATTAAGGTCTCTTTGCTAATTTTAAGGTTTTTTTTAAAAACCATGTTACATTTTTGACCCCTTTCTCTCCTTAAATGGTCTCCATTTTGATATGTAATTATGATCTTGTGTCCAATTTTGTCCATATCTCCTAGTCTCTGTTTTGTCATGCTTCCATTTCTTGTTTTCCACCTCATCCACTTTTTCATTACATCACTTCCATACTCAGAGTTCCCCACTATATTTTGTGTTTCATTTCACCTTCTATCATGCCCTATTCATCATATTTCTACCTCACCCATTCTCTCCCCTACCTATATTCCATAACTTCCATAGTCAAGGAGTAAGACTTGATAGGAAGGTATCATAAAGCATGATCAAGGGGTATATAGACCTTCAAAATCACAAGTATAGTCATGATAAATAAACACTTACAATAGATTTATACATCCAAGGAAATCAAGTGAAATCATATAAGTCTCAGGGGTATCATATTAAGATGACTACATTCATGGTTTTATTAGAGTATACAAGTAGTCTTATCAAGCATATGAGAAGTAGATCAGGGGTCATATTCATACAAAATAGACTCTCCAAGTACCTTACAATTGATAGTTTAAATAATGAGCTCATGGTATGCGTTAACCCAAAGTGATAGTGAGTTCTTCTATACAATGAAATGACCTTATTTATGAAAAATTTAGAAGAGTTTCAAAGACCAATCAGGTGTATATCCTTCTTTAAGGTCACCTAAATCTTAATCCATACATATATTAGCCATCAAGATCAAGACCTATAGCTGCCACTAAGAAGAAACCAAAGTAAAAATGTCATTGATGTTATAGGGGTGATTTAAGGGTTTTAAAAGGTTTTAATCATTTTAAGAAGGCTTAGGTGTTGAGATAAATTGATCATCAAGCTATAAAAAAACCCTATAGTTCATATAAGGCTTGATAGAGCTAATGAGACACTAAATAAAACCATACAAGCTTGTACAGACATATCCATAGTGACAAGAGTTTTGATCATTAATAAGATTTTTAAAAAATGTATGCCTTAATCGAGGTTGTGAAAGCCATCAATGTGGCATCTAATGCATCAAATCACAAAGAATGAGGTCATCAAAAGCATGCCAAAGTTCCAAATAGGGTGATATAGATCAAAAGAAAACATACAACCACTCTTAGTCATAGTCACAAACCTATCTAAAGGTTATATGACAAGGTTGATAACATAATGAACAAGTGAGGGTTTTATTTTCAATACAAGAGGGATTTAAGAAAAAATTCAGTGATGATAAGTTTGAAAATCATTTTTTGGTCTCAAATATCATGAACATAGTCATACAAACCTATAAATGAAACCATACAACCAAATTAAAAGTCACCTACAGCCATGTATGACCTATTAAGACAGTTAAGAAGAGTCTCAAGATAGTCGTGACAATTCAAGGAGGATTATTAAGCCACTAAAGCTAGTTTCAACAAAATATTGAAACATCAAGACATATTATTATGTCATCAAACACATCAAGGCACCTTTATACCTTGTCCCTATTATTATAAGGACCTGGAGCATTGAAGCCATAGTCAATTAGCTAATAGTGGTTTCATAATTTATAAGGATTTTGAAAATTTCTATGAGGGTTTTGTGTTTAAGTAATCATCATGACCTGGAGGAATGAAGATTAATGAGTTTTTTAAGGGATAAGGAATAATTATTTTAGACATAATGTAATCTATAGCTAGCCCCTAAAAATGAACCTACAACTTTTAATATGGCTACACAGTCAACTGAACTTTTAAGAGTTCATTAAGGGTTTGTTTACTCCATAAAATATGTGATGTATGTAAAGGATCAATATACCATGGTGACCTAGTTTATATATCATGATCATGACTCACTCTAAGCACTCAAATACCTTTCTCTTAGTCTGTACAAGTACCATTTAAGGGCTTAAGCATGGTCATTATACCTAATACAAAATCTTTGATCAAAAGAAATGGTGACAAGGTATAGTGGTCATGTTTATTTCAAAGCTTATGAAGTGTTTTAAGTATAAATGGTAATTATCATAAACATAGAATGGTAGGTTAGTAGAGTCATATTCTACATTAATCACCTCATATAGCCATTAATGAAGAATCACAGTGACCACATAGGGTTAAATATTTCAACCCTTGGCCAAAGAATCAACTAAGATAAGGGTGGACTTGTTAAGATTTTTTGAGGATATAATGTTTTGATCAACGGTCACCATAGACCTTAGCAGGAGAATAAGTCAAGAGAGCATCAAATACAAGTACTTACATACAATCATCTTTGGAAACTAGACTTGCAGTCAAGTAAGTCAATGTATCAAGATAACATTTTTAGGGGTTTTGACCATCTCACAAGGTAGTGGACATTGTTAAATGATCATGGAAACATGGAATAAAATCTTATGTTTTATTTGGGGAACCAAAAAAATAAAACTACAATAGGCCTAATTGGAAACCTATAATCATCATACTAAGCCATTTTATAAGTTTGAGGTGAGATGACCTATGAAAGTGACTTTTAAAATGATAGGTAGTAATGAATATTTTAAAAAACATATTTCATCACTAATAAAATGCTATTACCATGGAGGTTTTTCTATAGTATAGGGGTGTACATAATATGTCAGTATAGAGGCCTAATTGCCTTGTTTAAGGGTCTAAGCATGCTTAAAAACATGGGCAAAGGAGTTTTAAAAAATCTTGAAGGGAATATTGAGCAATATTAATATGTTTTTGACTTAAAATACCTCAAAAAAAATTAAAAAACCTCAAAAACACTAAAAATTAGTCAAAAATATAGATAGTCTATGCACAAGGGTCAGTTTTGGGAGAAAATTAAGGATTTTGGGAGCTACATGTTGTTTTAGGACTTGAAAATTTGTAAAAAAAGGTCATCATAAGTTTTAAAATGTTTTAAAAAAGTTTCATGGCCATTGGAAAAGTAGATATTGTTTTTATCTTAGACCTCAGCATGTCCGTTTGAGGTCACCATTGGAGCAAGCATCATTCTAGGGTATCACAGAGGTTTATAAGCATAAGTAAAAATTTCATAAGAATGGGATGATTTTTTATATCATAATAAAAAATTTATAGAGTTTATAATCTCTAAATTTCAGGATAACCATGCTCATATAAGTTTATGCAAGCAAATAAGAATATTAGCCAAAAAGGGTTTTTTCGACTTTTTAAGGAAAATAGGATTTTAGAGTGTTTTTATAGCATGGTACATACTCCATGATGATGTTTTAAGGAATTGGGAAGTATTTGAATATTTATTTTAATTTTGGTGAGTTTTTCACTTTTACAGTTATAGGCACCCTTCTAAGCCTCCTGTTGAGATGCTCATATATTTCAACAAGTATGGAGTTTGGTCAAATGCTCTTAGTATTATTTTAGGACCCATATATAATTAGAATTAATTAAAAATTGAGACAATTTTAAGGGATATGATTTTCTTAAAAAATTTAAGAGCATAGGCAACTCAGAATGCAGCCAAAACCCCATAAGAAATTGTCCTTCACATGGTAAATTTTCATATATTTTGTATGGGAACCCAATTTTTTTAGGGATGTTAGGGGGTTAAATGTGATACAAATTAATGGTCATATTTTGGAATTTGAGGCCTATACTTAATGAATCATCATTTTTAAGATTCAACTTTAGAACCCTCTTAAACCCTAAAAAAACTAGTTTTGAAAAAAGCTAACTTTATTAATGTAAAAACATCATGGATAAACATTACAACTTTTCAAACATAAATTAAACAAATAGAGGATTCTATAAATGCCAATTTTATTCATGGATATGTAAGGATGAGGTTATAAATAATTTTTTGGTAGATCATTAGATCTCAAATATTTGGAATTTTTCTACATCTTAAAATATTTATCTAGTCAGAAATCTTCCTAGAGGTGTCCTTACCACATTGATCAAAATGCCTAGTCTGCTAGAAAATGAGAAAAATAGGCCTAATCAACCCTATTGACTGAATGATTAGATTTTTATAATGAAAATCACATATTTGGTTATGAGTAAAGTTGTTTAAAGTCTAATTAACTATTTTTCAAGTTTGATGGCTTCTTGTTTTAGTTTTCATGGAGTACAAGTGCATAAGTTTAGCTTTTGGCCTATTTGGCCTAATAGGCCTAGTTTGTCAAATGGTCAAGTTTGAATTTGGAATAAAAATGGATATCAAGGAATCCTAAAAGGAGTTTCCATTCCATATATCTGATTTTCCATGAATATATCATGCACTTTTCATCCTTTAAATGTCTCTTTTCATGAAAGTGAAGGCTATCTTGGAGCTGACTAGTCTTACACTTTAGTTCAATAATTGACATGTTCATGCATCTATCCTTGGTTAACATCTGATTCAAGATTTTCAAAAACTTCAAGCGGAGTTAATTTTTATATTTTTTCACATCATTTCATGCAAAGTGATATTGAATTGTCAACATGTGCCTGCCACCTCCTTTCTATGCCAAGATCGAAGACCACGCATATTTTGGGGAGTTTGAGGACATTGTAAAAAATTGATTGAATATTTTAAAAGGATTATGTCTTTGGTTAACTAACCAAGATTAATCCTTCTTCACTTTCAATGCCACATTGGTTAGAACTTTGTTTTTAAAACATATATATTAGCTTTTTCAAGCCATTTTATGATAATTCCTAAAGGTAGAGAAGAAATTGTAATTGACACCATGTTTATCAAATAAATAATATTTTTTGGAATATGGTTTTGGATCATAATAGAGTGTAATTTGAATATGTACTAGCATAGAAGTGGAATCTACTTACCCTTTTTTAGGTCCTTTCCATGCCTACTATGAAAATATCATCCTTTATAGATCATTAGAAGAGTTAGGATTTGAATTTTCTTTACAAACTTATTTCAAGCCTTCTTTTGAAAAAATGAAATTCATGATTGGATGCAAAGTTTTCATTAAAATTCATATTTGTGTCTTACTCAATTTTAGAAATATTTTAGAGAATACCAATCTTTTAGGTGCATCACCCCATTAGATATGATTTCCCATTTTATTTTCCTTCTCCCTTTTCATCTCAAAAATTTAAAATTAGATTAGTTTTAACATTAGATCTTAAGAAAACCAACCCTTTATAGAGGTTATTCTCAATAAAAAGTCTCCCCACACTCTGATAATATCTAATTGTATTATTTGGAGAGAAGTTTTAATTTTCACATATTCAAACAAGGTGCACTCTAAAGTGATAACAATTTTTGGCACACCTGATGGGTCTTTCGTTCTTCACACTAGACTTTGGAGGCATTCAAAAGATTAGTGCAACTTTTAGGCACTCAAAGTTGGTTATGAACATTAGGTATCATTTAAATATTTATTAATTTTAACATTATCTCTAATGCCTTTTTTCATTATGGATCCATATAATCCTCACTATGATCAGTATGACCAACCACACTATGATCCTCACCACTAGTTTGAGGATCTATATCAAGAATATATCTAGGGTTATTTCCATAATACTCCTTATGAATAGTAATTCAATCATAGTTATACCCATTACCAGCCCTATCATGAGCCATCCTACCCATTTAGCCAACCTAATCATGGTCATTTTGTAGCTATCCAATCCATACCAACACTTAAGCAAACTCTAGAGAGCCTTGACAAGCATGCACTAGAGTTGTATTCACATAGATAATATGGCCAAGATACCCATAATCACTATATTCATCATATTAAATATTCATTACAATAAATAAAATAGCAATGGGCACCTATTGAGAGAGCTAATTGGAACCATCTCACTAGTGATATTATGGATGTAGGTGGTTACATTTAGAGCATTGAGGACAAACTAAAAGACCTCAAGGATCAATAGGTCCAACCTCACTCTTCTTATATGCCATCCATTCCTCCTCAATAGACAATTCTAAGAGGCCCTTTGAGTTTTCCAAGTTCTTCATGTGTTTCTCATACCTTCCCTTCTTGAAGATCTATCCAAGATAATTTTTGAAAAAGAAAGAGATTGTTATGGGATAGCCTACTATTGAGATCCAAGAGTCCATCCTCCTTCAAGAGTATTCTTCTATTATTTATCTTCAAGAACCACTTTAAACAAAATATTGATAAGTAGATCAAAGAGTTGCAGCTGAAGACAAGAAAAGAGGAGAACCAGAATCAAAAGGTCCAAAAATAGCCTTTATCTTTCCCATATTGGAACCAAATCATGGAGTCAAGTAAGAAAGAGGAACTATCAATCATCATTTAGGATGATAAATTTAATAAATATATCATTCAACCTTCATCCCTTCCTCCTTATAAGCCTAAATATTTTCCTTCATGGAAAGCCATTTAAGAAAAAGTGCAGTAGAGAGATGAGGCGAAGGTGATCCAAGAAGAACAACCTCATGAGAAAAATTGGTTATCTATGGTAAATTTTGTAGATATTTCTCATATTATTAAATACTTTTATGGATCTACCATGCCACTTGTAGAGTATGAACCTTTTCTTTGTGAGGTAAGTGAAGAAGATGTAGCTAAAGAGATAGAAAAAGAAGGTGACTTGAGTGATCAAGAAGAAGAAATAATAGTTGGGACACCACTTGGAAAGGACAAACATGATTTGGCTTCATGATTCCATATAATAAGAGTTATAATAGGTTTCTCAATATTTTACAATATATTAACTAGATGAGGTACAAATAAATATTTCTTTAGAAGGAAACCATGAAGATAACTCACATAGAGCCATTACTAAGATGGAGAATATTCTTAAAAAATATGAGACAAGTGCAGTAGATCAAGAAATTTCATTTGACTTCATCCAAAAGGTATAAATATGTGATCAACATGTTTCAAATGGTAAGAATACTGACGATACTCATGTACTTTTAGTTGATCATGATGAAGAGGCCTTTTGGGATGATTTGGAGAGTTTTGGTGGAAAGTATTATAGCCCATATCCACCCCAAGTAGAGATTGATGAATGCCTTGTAAAGAGTATTATTGTAGATATTAATTAGTAAGAAATTAAATTCATATTACAACCATGTTTGGATGTTTATCAAGGATCTAAAGACATTGCCAAAGTACCACCTCAAATTGAGTATAATGAAGACATCAATCCAAGTATACCCACTGAATTGCTAATATAATAATTTAATGAGAATGTGTTAAATCATGATCAGCCTATGAATAAGGTAGAAATAGCATTCTTTATGCAATAAAGGAGAATATGAGAGGAATATTATTGGATCATGGATCCATATATTCAATCATTTCACTTGAGAATGGAAGTTGGAGGCCTAGCTACATCACCCATAACACATGAACATATAAGTGCTCCTATTTGTAGAAGAGAGATATCAAAAGGAAGAAAATATGTTTCAAAATTCCATGGTGCATCAAATAACCTTACTTTTGATCTAGGAGGACCAACAAGTAGAGTTTAGTTTGTACGTAATAGATTATCTTTTATTTTTTTCTCTAAGTTCATATCTATACATGCTTTCAGTAGTTGTTTTTCCTTTTCCAATAGTTTTTGTTGTCCTTTCCTCTAAGTTCACATGTGCACATGTTTGCTATTATTTGTGTTAGTTGTCTTGTTTATGTCTTTATCTATAAGATCTTTCAATATTTAATGTATGTGCAAGTCTATCTTTGCTAGAGTTTCTAAGTTATTTGACCAACATGCTAGTTAGCCCCAGAAATTTTCCAAAATTGTTAGTAATTTGGCTTATCAAGTTCAAATTACTACCCCTATCAATTGAAACATTCCTAAAACTTGTCAGTATCTCTTTATAGCTAGTCAAACCGGTCATTTATGGCTTATAAGCACTATTTTTTGTCAAAAAATGTCAAAATTGGTTAAATATGGGTCATTTTTATTTCAAAAAGGCTTTTAACATATTCAAAAATGTGAAAATAGCTCAAGTATAAAGTTTCAAACTTTAAAAAGATCATTTGATATGCTAGTTAAACCAAAAAGGCCCCAAAACCTCTCCCACATGCAAAATTTGCAATATTAAAACATGAAAAAGGTCAAAAATGTGTATTTTGAATTCTAAGGCACATACTACTTCTTAAATATTCCATTTCAAGTGGTGGAGAATGAAAGTTAGCATTTAAAAGGGCAAAAAGACACTTTTTCACCTATTTTGTAAGAAAAGTAGAGAATCCATACGGATTTCATACAACCAAGGTAGGAGAAGTCATCTACAGGCCATTACCAAGATTTAAAAATAATTTAATGATGATTCATGGCCATATAGGCCTTAAACCAGCCTTATTTTGGTATTTTGCTTGTTGGCACAAAGAGACCTACTTGTAGGTTTGGGAGTGGTAGGACTGTTGAAGAAGGGTAAATATGTCAAATTTGGGGTGAAGAAATTAGAATTAGATGGATTTTTGATGGTCTAAGTATATTCTCAATTGTATTCTCTATGCTCATGAAACATTTAGTTGAAGACATGCCAAATTTTGTAGGCCTACAACCAAAAAGGTAACCAATTTTCTCCATTTTCTCCTCACGAGGGTAGAGTTTCAAGGAAATTTGAGTTGTTCTAGAATATTAGGGATTCAAGCTAACTTTACAAGGTCTCCTTCAATTTTCTTCATCCAATTCATGTTCAAACACAGGTCTCAAACTTATCCAGTCAATCTACATTATTTGTAAGATTGCAAGGAAGAATTGTATGGTTCTTGGAGAGGAAGGTAGCCTCAAATTATCAATATTTTAGGCTTTATAGGGCTTTCATCAATTTCTATTGGTTTTAATGCATAACTCTTAGATATTATTTAAATTTTATGACTAAGAAATCCCATCTCTATGTTTTCAAAGTGTCTCAAGTGGCTAAGTTAGCATGAATTAAGGTTTATTTACTAATTTTAAGGTTTTTTTAGAAAACCATGTTCCATTTTTCACCCCTTTATCTCCTTCAATGGTCTCCATTTCGATATGGCATTATGATATTATGTCCAATTTTATCCATATCTCCTTTCCTTAGTCCTATCATGATTCCAATGCTTATTTTCCACCTCATCCACTAGCTCACTATTGGTTGAATATTTTGTCGATCAGCATATTGATTTAAAAAATAGGTATGATCATCCAAAGTAGGAATATTGGTCACCCAAATGTGTAGGTTTACCACATCAAAAGGGGACTAATCTCTCCTCTCATCAAGGGGAGGTTCCCTATATATATATATATATATATATATATATAGAAAATAATACTCAAGGGTAGGATAAACCATCCATCTCTCTTTTTTTAGAGTTGATGCATGCAAATCAAAGGAGAAATTTTAGGGATAAGGATAGAAAGCACTCCTCTTATTTCAAAAGTACTATTCAACAAACCACAAGAATCTTCCTGGTAGTAATTACAAAATGTAACCAAGGACATAGTAACCAACAGATTGAGATGTAGCAAAAAGTCTCCACCTCAATTGTGCAAGAGTGAGATACAAAGGATAATGAGGTCACAAAGTCATCCCAAGGTCCTTTACATAGAAACAAAAAAGAAAACACACTAAAGGCAATTGTGGGGGCACAAAGTCTCTCCACAGTTGACGTCAAGACACCTTCTTAACTACTTTCACTAATTCTACTTATTGAATTAAAGGAACAAAAAATATATTAAGGAAAAATACATAAGAATAGTTTCCCCAAAAATAAAGATATCACAGCACAAAGTCTAAAAATTCACTTGCTTTCTTATTCCAATAACAAAATATGATGAACAATTTGAGCTCAAAGTCTCAATAATGCCTTTAAATTTGGGCAGAGATTTGATTTTGATAATCAAAGAGAGAGATCCATCTAAAAAAATAAAAGAGAGTCCCTTATATAGCCTCTTCAAGAAGGACTTGGGAATAGTAACACATCATGTTGCATTGAATTTTGTTAAGAAGACATGCTAGAATTTAGGGGAATTTACCCATTTGCTTTTCTCAATGCAGAGAAACGAGTCACACTAATGAATGTTTGCATCTTTTAGTGTCCACCTAGTGATCTGCTTCTAGAAACATATCTGATGTGTAAATGTTTTTGGTCCTTCCTCATCATTCCTCCTTTTTTGGTTATTTGAATCAGGTCCTAGATTTAATTTGATGCTCTATTCCTCAATCACTTTCTATTAGTCTTTAACAATTAACACGTGGCACATTCTGCTACTAAATATGTGAAGACACATGGAAACTTCCACAAGACTCTGACAAACATTTATTGATAGAGGCTTTGAAACCTATTAGAAACTCAAAATCATGGTTGCAGACAGTTTTTGCTTTCCATGGAATTACAATAGAAAAGGTGGCAGCTTTTGCTTGTTTCTTGAGAATCCTGTAGAGGATGACATTTGACATTGTCTGCTATGACTTTGATGAAGGACACATGGCAGCATAGTGGGTTTTCTATTTCTTTGGACTTTTCTTTTAGAGATAAAATCCAAAGGAATTCTTTCAGACAATTTGTCTGAAGGAATTGTCTCTTTGTCACTTTTGCCAGGGGAAATTTTTTGAAGGAAATCCCTTTGCTCTTTTGGCCTTTAAATTGGTCCATCTACCCATTTCCTACCCTCCACAAGGGTTTTTTGAGCTCTAAATTATCCTTTTGGCTTGTTGTAATGGTTCACTTCAGCTTCTGAGTGTCCTTTGAAAGGGTTGTTTGTCCCTTGGAAATTTACCTTAGTCAATTTTTTGTGAATCTCAAATTGTGACACATGGCAGCATCCACTGTGAAATAGGTAAGGACATGTGGCAGCATCTGTTGAACTTGTAGAAGCTTTAGACACCTTTTGAGTGTCTTGTGGAAGATGACACATGGTGGCTTTTGCTGCATTTTGGAAACACTATAGGACCATGTGGGATTCGTTTTAGATTCATGCAGACGATGCCACTTGGTGTGTTGTGCTTAACTTATAGAGGACACGTGATAGCATCCACTGCTCTTATAAACAAAGTGAAATGAGGCTCAGAAGATGACACTTGGTAACATCTATTGAGTTCTATCCATTTTTGGTTTCCTTAGTTAGTTTTGCCACAAAAATTCCCTCCACAAGGGCACTTATGTCTTTGACACTTGGGGCACTCCTTTAAACTTGTCACTTGAACTGACTGATTAAACCAACTTTGGTTCAATGGTTCAATGGTTCATTCCCTTATTTCTATTGACTACTTGAACTGAGATTATTTGAAACAAACCTCACTAAACCCATTCCTTAAACCCGTTAAACCTTTTGAACCTTAAACTAGTCTTGAAAATGACTAAGTGTCAGAAACTTGTTCTTTTGATTGAACCTACCTGTAGAAGCCTTTAAACCTATTGAACCAGTGGTCCATCACTTCCTTGTTCTTTCTAAGCTCTTTGATCTTCATCACATTGGTTGAACCTTTGAACCTATGAACTTGTTGAACCCTTTGGTTCAAGGTTCAATGGTTCAATCAGCTCATTCTTTTTATTTGGCTAAGTCCTTTTGATCTTTTTAAACCAAACACGTTGAACCATTTGGTCATTAAACCTATTGAACCATTGAACCCATTGAACCTTTAAACCAAAGTGGTTCAATGCTTAAAAGGTTAAATGGTTAAATGGTTCATTCCCTTTGATAAGTGTTTTGAATCCATTAAACCATTGAAGTAGTTAAACTTTGAACCTTGACAAATACGCTTAACTCTTGTTGCTGATGTTGAACCTTTAAACCCATTGAACCCATTAAACCAAAATGGTTCAAGGTTCAACAGTTCAATGGTTCAATCCTTGCTTAGAAGCTTGTTGATGAACTCTTTTGGTTGAACCTTGTCATTGAACCAACTTTGAAATTGCCTAAGTATTGAGAGCTTGCTTCCTTCCTATAGAGTCTATAGAAATCAACTTGTGAAGCCCATAGAACTTGGCTTGCAGAGTTCATCGATTTTCTTCCTATAGACTCTATAGATTTAAGTCTATAGAGTCCATAGATTTTTGAGAAGCTTGAAAAATGAGGAATTTGAATGCTCAGAACAAATTTATAGAAGGGACGAGATTATTTTAGTATGTTTAACCAAAATAGTTCACATGTTGTCCCAAAAATGAGAAGTCTATTTTTGGGGACAACAACTGGCTCTAGTTGGGGAACTTCTATCAATTGTAAAAAAGAATTGAAGAGAGTAGAATGCATAATCTCCAATGTCTTCATGTGTACCATGGGGTTAATAAGTCATGTTACCCAGAAATGGAAGGCATCAAAAATGGAAACAAATAAAACAAAATAGAATTAAAAACTATACAAATATACATATGTATAGATAAAATGATCTGATACTTCAAGAATTGAAGGGTTTTAGATGCTGCCCACTATGAGGTAGAGAAAAGAGTGTGCCATCTTGACATTTTAGTAGAAGTTGTTTTCACCATTGTGTTGATGAATTATAAACGGGCCTCTCCAAAGGGAGTTAAACTTTCCATGCATCCCTTTTGGTTCTCTCATTTTGTCTCACAGCAGGACTTAATCCCCAATCCAAAAATCATGATTTTTGGTCTTCTGGTCAAAGAGTTTCTCTACAAAACTTTGATGAGAAACAATTCCATCCACCACCATGGTTATCTATTCATCCAACTCAATCAGGCACATGATTCTCTTATCAAGAGATATTTAATATGTCTGATCTTCAATTGCCTTTGCCAATTTCAAGGCCGACAATTCTAAGGTGATTGGTATCTCAACATTGATACCATAAAGAAGTTGAAAAGGAGACATACTAATTACCCTCTTTGGTGTGATTCTATCTATCCATAAAGCATCAATCAATGCTTTATGCCATGTCCTTTTATTGTCATCTTCTAGCTTCTTGATGATAGTTACCAAGTTCTTATTGCTTGATTCAGCTTGTCCATTCCCTTGTGGAAAATAATCAAAAAAGTGAGAGTGTAATTCCATAATGGAAACAGAATTATGTAATCTCTTGGGAGGTGAAACAAGCTACATTATTAGTAACAATTTTGATTGAAACTCCAAACCTAGAAATGATATTCTCCTTGAGGAAATTGCATACAACTTCTGAAGTAGCATGCTTAGTTGGGATTGTTTCTACCCACTTGGTGAAATAGTCAATTGTTGTAATAACATAATCATGTTCAGCACTTGAAGATGGGTTTATAGTCCCAATAAAATCAATCCCCCATTGCTAGAAAGGTTCTTTTATGATCACTGGCTTGAGAGGTAGGGTAGTTAACTTGGGTCTTCCAACAAATTATTGGCAGAGTTCACATTTTATCACCCAGTTATATGCATCTTGGAAAAGAGTTGGCTAGTAATACCTAGCTCGTAGAATCTTGTGAGCAATCACAGGAGTAGCAAAATGTCCTACACAAGCTAGATTGTGGAAAGATTTCAAAGGTTGGCTTTGTTTCTCTTTGTCTACATAGTGAAGGACTACTCCATCTATGCTTCTCTTGTATAGGCCATTGTCCCAAAGGACAAAATTAGCAGTTTTCAACTTGATAATCCTCCTTTCTTTATAAGACAAATGAGTAGAACATTCACCATAATTAAGGAAATGACCAATACCTAAATATCACTCATTGGTAGTGGGGATAAAAAGGACTGTTGGTGTATCTTCCACTTCAGCTTCTTCATGATATGTATCTTCTAGCTTATCATCAACAATTAACTGCCATAGGCCTTTTCCCCTGATGAGCTTTGTTGGCTTGATGTCTAGATCAAAATCTTGGATCTTTGTAATCTAATTTCCTCTTTTTGTGCCAAAATCTTAATGAGTTAATATGGACTTGACTGTTGTGTCAGGAACTAAGGCAGTAGTGTGTGAATTCAAGATATAGAAGTGAAAATGTTTGACTACTTTCACCACTACATAAACATGCTTCTCTACATTTGAATACTTCATCTCATGGGTTTAGAGAGGGAAATTCATGAAAGAAATGGGAGATTCTATACCTTCCTTGTCCTATTGAATAAGAATACTAAAAGTGTGCGTTTAGAAGCATAGCTATATATGATGAAATCTTTGTTGTAATCTAGAAAAACCAAGGTAGGGGCGTGGGCAATGATAGTCTTGATATCCTAAAATGTTGACTTGCCTTCTTTAGTCCAGCTGAAGGTGGTCTTCCCTTTCATCATGTTCATAATGTGTCTAGTCTTCTCAGCAAATTTAGGGATAAACCTTTGTAAGAAATTCACTTTTCTAAAGAAAGAGTGAATAGCATTTTTATTTATAGGCAAATTAAGCTCTTGAATAGACTTGACTCTGTCTAAGTCAATCTTTATGCCTTATTTAGACACAATGTGTCTGAGGAGTTTCCCCTCTATTAGTCCAAAAATAGACTTCTTAGGGTTCAAGGAAATACCATTCTAGCAGCAACACTCTAGCACTTATTTTAAGTGGCATACATGATCAAAATGATGCTTTGAAAAGATAGTCAAGTCATCCAGGTATACCACTATGATTTTACCCATCTCATCTTTGAAAGCTAGGTCCATTTCTCTCTAAAAGGTGGCACCAACATTTATCAAGCCAAAAGGCATTCATCTATATGAAAATGTACCCCAAGGTGTGGTGAATGTAGTCTTGTGTTGGTTTGCTTCACCAACTTCAACATGATTATATCTTGAGAAGCCATCTAGCATTGATAACATCTCTGAACCTATCACTGTTTGAAGCACTTGATCCCTAATTGGCAAAGGGTAATTATCTTTCAAAGATGACTGATTTAGATTCCTAAAATCTACACAAATGTAAATTTTTCCACTCTTCTTCCATATAGGCACTTTGTTTGCAATCCATGTGGAATGATGGATTGGGAAGATGATTCTAGCATTTAACATTTTTTGTATCTCAGACAGAATAGTACGTGATATTTTTGGATTGTACTGTCTAGATTTTTGCTTATAGGGCACTGAGTTAGCCTTGAGAGGAATGTCATGGTAGATTTCATCATGTCTGAGAGACTTTAGGTCATCATAAGAATATGTTAAGACATCCATGTATTGACAGAGTAAAGTGGTGAACTTGAATCTTTCTTCAGGGGTACAACACTTACCAATGTTAACCATCTTGGGATTTTCTTTAGTAGTTAGATTTACTTGGTTGAATCCTTGAGAGAAGCTTGAATCTATTTTTTGTTGTTTGATGAATCTATCATGCTTGTCAAATAGTTTCTCAAGAGAAACCAAGACTTTCAGAATTTTATTTCCTTTTAGCTGTAAGAATTCTTCATTTATATCTGAACCAGATTCAGAGGCTGATTTATACTTTTCAGGTTCACTACCTTCAAAATGTAGTTGTTCAAAATTGTTTTTTCATTCTAGGAAGGCAATGATTTGATGATCATCATTGAATACTTATCAATGATTAGCATTGTCAAGAATACTTGGTCTACATACTAGCTCAATAATATACCTATCTTCTTTGAAATTTGAGTGAGGAACTAAGAGAGTTCTTGAAATAACAAGTGCATCAGCTCTATCATTAGATTCCCTGGGTATGGCATAAATGTTGAAAGCATTAAAGCTTTTAATTTTTTCTCAAACTAGGTTACGGTAGTGGTGTAATCTTTCATTCTTGGTTTGGTATAAGTTTCTCACCTAACAAACTACTAATTTAGCATCCCCTTTGGCATGAAGAAACTTGATGCCTTTGTCTTGATCAGCCTTCAATCCAAGCAACATAGATTCATATTTAGTTGTATTGTTAGTGTTGCTAAATTGTAATTTGTAAGATGAAGGAAACATATCTCCTTAAGGAGATATCAACATAGTCCTAGCTCCTGAACTGGTAGAGGAGTAGCTCTCATCGAATTATAGAGTCCATACCTCATCAGTTACTAATTTTTCTTTAGACTTTCCTTAATTAGAGATGGAGGGTCCTTCTTCATTTGTATTGCAACATACTATTTCTTCTGCTATTCTAGTTAAATTGATTTTTGGGTTGACACTTTCTATAATTTTATCAGATGTTTCATGCACTTCATCTATAGATAGAAATTAGTTACCCATACCTGAGGATTCAAAAAGAATTTGAGCTTCAGGTGCTGAGGTTTGGGTGACCACATATTTTGCCTCCTTTTCAGGGAGTAATCTCTTCATTATGCTTTTGACAAGGACTCTTGCCTCAGACAGGTCCATGCTTAGTTCTCCTCCCATGTCCTTATAAAAATTTTGTCCAAGCGAAATGCCATAGGATGCTAGGACATCAACCACCAAGATAGTCATCTTGATTCTGTTATCTGGAAAGGCTGCAAATGTAAATTGGGCATCTATGATTTACCCCAACAATGGTACTTGCTTGTTCTCCATGGAGAAACATCTCCCAAATGTCTTGGTTAGTGTGAGGCAAAGAGATTTAGCTACTTTAGTAGGCATGACATTAACATATGTGCCTGAGTCTATAATACAATTACTTAGCTTGTGACCATTTAATAATTGGGAAACATAGAAAGGTTCTATTTTCCCAGGGGCAACTGGAGGACTAATGACAAGATTATTCAGAATGGGCATGGTCTTTAGGGAATCAAGAGTTACTTTTTTAGCTTCTTGTCCTGCAAGGATGGTTTGGTTCTTGACAAATTGGACCAACTTATCCAATTGATCAAGATTGGACTATAAATATTCAAATTTAGACATTTGTATTTTGGTCTTTTTGACATGATCAATTGTGTCAAATGGTTGAATTGGATTAGGAATAGAGGAAGGCATTTCAACTTTTTGGGTTTTAGGAGGGATAGGAGGAGGGCTGGTTTGCAAAATTGAAGTTGAAGGTGAAGGTGAAATTGATGTACTTACCTTTTGGGTGATCACTAAATCCTTTGACTAAAAAGGTAGAGTCGTTCCATACTTAGCAATTGTTATTGCTAGTTGAGGTTGCTCCTCTGTCTTCCCTTTATTAGCTTGCTAGACTAATTGGTTCTTGGACATAGTAAAAACTACATATGATCCATCAAAAGCTTCTCCTTTACTTCTGGTTTCATCTTGGTAGTTTAGAAAACCAATTTGGGAGTCACCAACTGATTCTTCTTGATTTTCTATAAGGAGATCAACATCATTTTCTTGATATAATTCAGGCTGGAAAGAGAACTCTAATTCTGCTTCAAGATATCCCATTGTTGAATTGGTTGGAGGAGCTTCCAAGGCAAGTTTCCCTTGTGGGGGAGGAATATGATTTTGTTGCCCTTGATTCTTGGCAACATTTACCTGATATGACTAATTTGGAAATGTCCTTCGTGGCATATCTCTGTATAAAGGAGCAAAAGATATTCCTTGCACCATTTGCTTTTTGAGAGCAAGCAACTCATTTTCCAACTTTTGCACCATTGGATTTGTGGTGCCTGTAGATGAATATTTAGAAGATAATGATGGTCTATTTTTATTTGGATCTCTTCTTATCTTCCCTGCTAAGATGAGATCATCTTCTACCTCAGTGGCCAAATTTTGAGCTATAGAAAGATCTATTTTACCAACACGTCTCAAAAGAAAACTTACTTCAGGTAACTAAGAATTAATGAATATGCATTTGAGATTCTTAGTTGTAGGTTGACCAATTATAGGAATTATGTTCCTTAGTTTGTAAAACTTAGCTATGAAATACCTAATTGGTTCATGAGGATTTTTCTTCATCTGTGTGAATTGAGCTAGAAGTGCATGTGCATCTTCTACAGGTTTGAATCTGGCTTCAAACATATCTTTGAGGGTATTCTAATCAGTTACTAACTAAGCTTATAGATGATAAAACCAATCTGTAGTAGCACCTTGTAATGCTTCTACAAATAGCCTGACTACTACATCTTCAAATTCTACTCCAATTACGCCACAGGCTATGCTGAAGGCTGCAATGTATTCATCAGGATGAACTTTCCCATCACTATAGAATTTGGGGAAATTCTTCCTTAAACTGCATGGGAGCTCATGTAGAGGTGGAGTAAAATTGAGAGGACCAAAATAATTACCCCAAGGGCCTTGAGCTACCATTATATGACTATTAAAAGGAGGAATAACAAATCTCAGAGGAGTAATTATTGGCAAAGCTTTATCAATAGTAGAAGTGGATACTTCATTTGGCAATAGAGCTCTGACTTTAGTAGGAGGAAAGCTCTTGGTTTTTTGGAGGTGAGATGGTGAAGGAAACATATCAAAATTACTTTGTTGTACCAACTCGAATATAGGGTCAACAATACCTTTAGCCCTTTGACTTTGTGTATACCTTGAATCTGCCAAATTATGAAACAAAAATGGAAAAGAATTGACCTTACTTTAGTTTGAAGCTTAAGAATTTAAATTGCACGTTCTTTCCCTATTAATGTGGAGGTGAATGGTAAGGTTATAATAATAATGGGTAAAAGACAAAAATGCAATGGATTTTATAATGGATAATGGTAGAGACTAATTCCATCTAAAACTTGAGGTTTTAGAATGCACATAAGAATTTCCCTAGCAGAGTTACCAAAAACTGTTGGTTGAATATTTTGTCGATCAGCATACTGATAAATAAAATAGGTCTGTTCATCCAAAGTAGGAAGATTGGTAATCCAAATGTGTAGGTTTACTGCATCAAAAGGGGACTAATCTCTCCTCTCATCAAGGGGAGGTTCCCTATAGATATGTTATACATACATACATACATATACATATATATATATATATATATATATATAGAAAATAATACTCAAGGATAGGATAAACCATCCATCTCTCTTTTTTTAGAGATAATGCATGCAAATCAAAGGAGAAATCTTAGGGATAAGGATGAAAAGCACTCCTCTTCTTTTAGAAGTACTATTTATCAAACCACAAGAATCTTCCTGGTAGTAATTGCAAAATGTAACCAAGGACGTAGTAACTAGTAGATTGAGATGTAGCACAAAGTCTCCACCTCAATTGTACAAGAGTGAGATATGAAAGACAATGAGGGCACAAAGTCATCCCAAGGTCCTTTACATAGAAACAAAAAATAAAACACACTAAAGGTGATTGTGGGGGTATAAAGTCTCTCCATAGTTGACTTAAGGACACCTTCCTAACTATTTTCACTAATTCTACTTATTGAATTAAAGTAACATAAAATATATTAAGGAAAAATACATAAGAATAGTTTCCCCAACAATAAAGATATCACAACACAAAGTCTGAAAAGTCACATTCTTATTCCAATAACAAAATATGATCAACAATCTAAGCTCAAAGTCTCAATAATGCCTTTCAATTTGGGCAGAGTTTTATTTCTGATAATCAGAGAGAGATCCCCCTAAAACAATAAAAGAGATTCCCTTATATAGCCTCTTCAAGAAGGACTTGGGAACAGTAACACATCATGTTGCATTGAATTTTGTTAAGAAGACATGCTGGAATTTAGGGGCATTTACCCATTTGCTTTTCTCAATGCAGAGAAATAGGTCACACTAATGAATCTTTGCATCTTTCAATGTTCATCTGGTGATCTACTACTAAAAACATATCTGATGTGTAAATGTTTCTGGTCCTTCTTCATCATTCCTCCTTTTCTAGTTATTTGAATTGGGTCCTAGATTCAATTTGATGCTCTATTCCTTAGTCACTTTCTTTTGGTCTTTATCAATTGACATGTGGCACATTCCACTGCTAAACAAGAGAAGATAAATGGCAACTTCTATGGGACTCTAAGAAATGTTTATTGATAGAGTCTTTAAAACCTATTAGAAACTCAGAATTGTGGGTGTAGAGACTTGTCACTTTCTATAGAGTTACAATGGAAAAGGTAGCAACTTTCACTTGTCTCTTGAGAATCTTGTGGAAGATGACATTTGGCAGCATCCACTATGACTTTGACAAAGGACACATGGCAGCATAGCGGGTTTTCTATTTCTTTAGACTTTTCTTTCAGAGAAAAAATATGAAGGAATTCTTTTAGACAATTTGTCTGAATGAATTATCTCTTTGTCACTTTTGCCAGGCAAACTTTTCTGAAGGAAATCTGTTTGCTCTTTTGGCCTTTGAATTGGTCCATTTGCCCCTTTCCTACCCTCTACAAGGGCTATTTGAGCTCCAAATTAGCCTTTCAAGTTTTTGTAATAGTTCACTTTGTCTTCTAAGTGTCCTCTAAAAGGGCTATTTGTCCCTTGGAAATTTGCCTTAGTCAATTTTATGTGAATCTCAAATTGTGACATGTGGCAACATCCACTATGAAATAGGTAAGGACATGTGGCAGCATCTGTTAAACTTATAGAAGCTTTGGACACCTTTTGAGTGTCTTGTAGAATATGACACTTGGTGGCTTTTGCTGCATTTTGGAAACACTATAGAACCATGTGGGATTCATTTTATATTCATGTGGATGATGCCACTTGGCATGTTTCATTTAACTTATAGAAGACACATGGTAGCATCCATTTCTCTTAGAAACAAAGTGAAATGAGGCTTAGAAGATGACACTTGGTAGCATCCACTGAGTTCTATCAAGTTTTTGTTTCCTTAGTCACTTTTGGCATGAAAATTCCCTCCGCAAGGGAACTTGTGTCTTTGATGCTTGGGGCACTCCTTTAAACTTGTCGCTTGAACCGACCAATTGATCCAACTTTTGTTCAACAGTTCAATCATTCATTCCATTGTTTTTATTGACCACTTGAACCAAGATTCTTTTAAACAAACCTTATATAACCCATTGAACATTGAACCCGTTGAACCTTTTGAACCTTGAACTAGTCCTAAAAATGACTAAGTGTCAAAAACTTGTTCTTTTGATTGAACCTACCTGTAGAAGCCTTTAAACCTATTGAACCATTAGTCCATCACTTCCTTGTTCTTCCTAAGCTCTTTGATCTTCATCACACTGGTTGAACCTTTGAACCTATGAACTTATTAAACCCTTTGGTTCAACGTTCAATGGTTCAATCAGTTCATTCTTTTTATTTGGATAAGTCCTTTTGATCGTTTTGAACCAAACACATTGAACCATTTGGTTGTTGAACTTGTTGAACCATTGAACCTATTGGACCATTAAACTAGAGTGGTTCAATGGTTCAATGGTTCAATGGTTCATTCCCTTTGATAAGTGTTTTGAAGCCATTGAACCATTGAAGTGGTTGAAATTTGAACCTTGACAAATGTGCTTAACTCTTGCTATTGATGTTGAACCTTTGAACCCATTAAACCCGTTAAACCAAAATGGTTCAAGGTTCAATGATTCAATGGTTCAATCCTTTCTTAGAAGCTTGACGATGAACTCTTTTGGTTGAACCTTGTCATTGAACCAACTTTGAAATCACCTAAGTATTGAGAGCTTGTTTCTTTCCTATAGAGTCCATAGAAATCAATCTGTGAAGCCCATAGAACTTGGCCTGCAGAGTCCATGGATTTTCTTCTTGCAGAGTCCATAGATTTAAGCCTGCAGAGTTTGTAAATTTTTGAAAAGCTTGAAAAATGAGGAATTTGATTGCTCAGATCAAATTTGGAGAAGGGAAGAGATTATTTTGGTCCATTGAACCAAAATAGTTCATATGTTGTCCCAAAAATGAGAATTCTATTTTTGGGGACAACACTCACTACATCACTACCATACTCAGAGTTCCCCACTATATTTTGTGTTTCATTTCACCTTCTATCACGCCCTCTTCATCATATTTATACCTCACCCATTCTCACCCATACCTATATTCGATAACTTCTATAGTAAGGGAGTAAGGTTTGATAGGAAAGTATCATAAAGTATGATCAAGGGGTATATAGACCTTCAAAATTATAGGTATAGTCATGATAGACCAACACCTACAATAAATGCATACATCCAGGTAAATTAAGTGAAATCATACAAGTCTCAGGGGTATCAACATAAGATGAATGCATTCATGGTTATAGTAAATTATACAATTAGTCTTAACAAGAATATGAGAAGTAGAGTAAGGGTCATATTCATACAAAATGGACTCTCTAATCACCTTGCAGTTGATAATCCATACAATGAGCTCATGGTATGCATTAATCCAAAGTGACAATGAGTTCCTCTATACAATGAAATGACTTTCTTTGTGAAAAATTTAGAGGAGTATCAAAGACCAATTAGGTGTATATCCTTATTTAATATCACCTACATCTTAATCCATACACATATTAGCCATCAAGATCTAGACCTATAGATACCACTAAGAAGAAACCAAAGTAAATAGGTCTTTGATGTTATAGGGGTGCTTTGAGGGTTTTAAAAGGTTTTTATCATTTCAAGAAGGCTTAGGTGTTGAGAGAAATTGATCATCAAGATATAAAATAAATTTGTAATTTATATAAGGCTTGATGGAGTTAATGAGAGTGTAAATGAAAACCTGCAGGCTTATATAGACATATCCATAGTGGTAAGGGTTTTGAACATTAATAAACCTTTCAAAAAATGTAAATATGCCTCAATTTAGGGTTGTAACTTCCATCTATGTGGTACCTAATGCATCAAATCACCAAGATTTAGGTCATCATAGGCAGGCAAAAGTTCCAAAAAGAGTAATCCACATCAAAAGAGCACCTACAACCACTCTTAGTCATAGTCATAGACTCGTCCAAAGGTTATATGAGGAGGTTAATAACATAAGGGACAAGTGAGGGTTTTATATTTAATACAAGAGGGATTTTGGGGAAAAATCAATGATGATACATTTGAACATCATGTTTTAGTCTCAAAAATCATGAACACAATCATAAAAACCTAAATATGAAACCCTACAACCTAATCAAGAGTCACCTACAACCATGTATGAGGTCTTAAGATAGTCAAAGAGAGTCTCAAGATAGTTATGATAATTCAAGGAGGATTGATGAGTCATTTAGGAAAGTTGTAAGCAAGGAGTAACACATTAGTACATCTTCTTATGTTGTCAAACACATCAAGGCACCTTCACACCTTATCTTTGTCTATATAAGGACATGGAGGAATGAAGCCATACTCAATTAGCTAATAGTGGTTTGGTAGTCTATAAGGATTTTCAAACTTTCAATGAGGGTTTTATGTTTAAGTAATCATCATGACCTAGACAAATGAAGATTAAGGAGTTTCTTAAGGAATAAGGAATGATGATTTGAAACATAATGTAATCAATAGCCAACCCCTAAAAATGTACGTACAACTTGTAAGAGGGTTACACAGTCAACTGATCTTGTAAGAGTTCATCAAGGGTTTGTTTGCTCCATAAGATATGTGATGTTTGTAAAGGATCAATATAAAATGGTGATTTAAGTGATATATCATGATTTTTATTCAATTGAAGAACTCAAATACCATGTTCTTAGTCCATACAAGTACCAATTAAGTGCTTAAACATGGTCAGTATACCTAATGCAAATTCTATGATCAAAAGAAATGGTGTCAAGGTATAGTTATCATGTTTATTTCAAAGGTTATGGAGTGTTTTGAGTATAAATGTTTATTAGAATCAACATAAAATTGTATGCTAGTATAGTCATATTCTTCATTGATCACCTCCTACAACCATCAATGAAGAATCATAGTGACCACATGGGGTTAAAGATTTCAACCATTGGCCAATGAATCAACTAAAATAGGGGTGGAATTATTAAGATTTTTTGAGGATTAAATCTTTTGATCAAGGGTCAACATAGACCTTATCGTGATAATAATTCAAGAGAGCATTAAATATAGCTACATACCTATAGTCAAATTCTAAAACTAGACTTCCAATCAAGTAAGTCAATGTATCAAGATAGTATTTTTAGGGGTTTTGACCATCTCACAAGGTAGTGGACATTTTTAACTGATCATGGAAACATGTAATATCATATTATGTTGTGTTCATCATGTGGAGCTACATAAATAAACCTACAAGAAGCCTAATTGGAGACCTATAATCATCATACTCAGCCAGTTTAGTTTAAGGTGAGATGACCTATGAAAGTGACTTTGAACATGCTAGGTAGTCATGAAATTTTTCAAATCCTTAATTCATTACTAAGACAATTATAGTACCATGGAGGTTTTTATATAGTATATGGGTGTATAGAATATGCCATTATGGAGGCCTAATTGCCTTGTTTGCAGGTCTAAACATGCTTGAAAACATGGGTAGAGGAATTTTCAAAAATCTTGAAATGAATATTGAGACATATGAAGTTTTTTTAAACTATAATACCTAAAAAAACCATTAAAACACCTATAAAACACTAAAATATAGTCAAAAGTGCAGATAGTCCATGCATATGGTTCAATTTTGGGAGAAAATTGAAGATTCTGGGAGTTACAAGTGGTTTTAGGACTTGAAATTTTGTACACAAGGTCATAATTATTTGGATAATATTTTCACAAAGTTTCATTTCCATTGGATTAGTGGATATATTTTTTTGTCTCAAACCTTAGTATGTCCGTTTGAGGTCACCATTGGAAAGGCATCATTCTGGAGTGTCACAAAGGTTTCTAAGCATATGTAAAAATTTAATAATCATGGGATGATGTTCTTAATCATAAAAAAACATTTAAATATTTTTAAAACTCAAAATTTCATGCAAACCATGCTCATATAGGCTTATGCAAGTAAATAAGCATATTGGCCAAAAATAGAATTTTGACTTTTCAAGAAAAATAGTATTTAAATGTGTTTTGATAGAATGGTAAATATCCCATTATGATATTTTAATGTATTTGTAATTTGTTTAAGATTTATTTTCATTTTGGTGAATTTTTCACTTTTTACAGTTCTAGGCACCCTTCCAAGCCTCCTGTTTAGATGCTCACATATTTCACCACCTATGGAGTTTGGAAAAAAAACATTAGTATATTTTGAGGACCAATAATTAATTTTAATTCATGAAAAATTAAGACTATTTTAGGGGATATGATTTGTGAATAATAATTAAGAGTGTAAGTGGCCTAAAATGTAATCAAAACCCCACAAGCAATTTTCCTTCACATGGTAACTTTTCATATATTTTGCATTGGATCCCAATTTTTTTAGGAATGTTAGGGGGTTAATTATATATTTGTTTTTACTTCATGAATCATCACTTTGAAGATTTAGCTTTAAAACCCTCAAAAAACCATTTTTGAAAAAAAATGATTTATTGCCATAAAACATCATGGATAAACCTAAAACCTTTTAAACCATAAACTAAATTTAGATAGGATTCCATAAATGCTAATTTTATGCATGGACCTGTACGGATGAGGGTAAAAATCATTTTTTGGTGGAAAAAACAATTTACATTAAAGTGCCAGATAGTTCAATGAAATATAATAATTGGAGCTTGAATATTTTGAAATTTCCCTCATCTTAAAATATTTATCTAGTCATAAATCTTCCTATAGGTGTTCTTACTAGCTTGATCAGAATGGCCAGTCTATTGGAAAATGGAGTAAAATAGGCCTAGTCAACCCTACTAACTGAATGGTGAGAGTTTAACAATCAAAATCACATATTTGGTGATGAGTAAATTTTTTACAGGTCTAATTATTTATTTTTTAAGGTTTCATGGCTTATATTTTAGGTTTCACGTATTCTAAGTGCATAAGTTTGGCTTTTGGGTTTATTTGGCCTAATAGGCCTAGTTGGTCAAATGGCCAAGTTTGAGATTGGCATAGAAATGGATATCAATGAGTTATAAAATGATTTTATACACCATATATCTACTATTCATACTTCAAAAGTTATAAAAGTTCTTTTCATGTAAATGAAGGCTATCTTGGAGTTGACTAGTCTTACACTTTAGTTGACTAATTGACATGTTCATGCATCTATCCTTGGTTAACATGTGATTAAAGATTTTCAAACACTT
Source organism: Torreya grandis (assembly GCA_037957365.1). NCBI lineage: Eukaryota > Viridiplantae > Streptophyta > Pinopsida > Cupressales > Taxaceae > Torreya > Torreya grandis. Next base: position 365,359 of record JARHVA010007292.1, on the reverse strand, counting down.
CAAGTGGAGTTAATTTTTGTATTTTGTCAAAGCATTTCATGAAAATTGAGATTGACTTGTCAACATGGGCCCACCACCTCCTTTTTATGCCAAGATTAAAGACCATGCATATTTTGGGGAGTTTGAAGATATTTTAAAGAGTTGATTGAATATTGTAAAAGGATTAAGTTTTTGGTTAAGTAACGAAGACTAATACTTATTCTCTTCCAATGCCACATTGGCTATAAATTTGCTTTTTAAACATATATATTGGATTTTTCAATCCATTTTATGATAATTCCTGAAGGCAGAAAAGAAATTATAATTAACACCATTTTTATCAAATAAAGAATATTTTTTTGCATATGGTTTTAGATCAAAATAAAGTGTAATTTGACTATGTACAAGCATACAAGTGGCATCTACTTACCCTTTTAAAGGTCCTTTCCACACCTAATATTAAAAATATCATCCTTTACAAGTCATTGGAAGATATAAGATTTAAATTTGATTTACAAACTTATTTCAAGCCTTATTTTGAAACACTGATGTTTAGGATTGAATGAAAAGTTTTGTTTTAGATTCATATGTGTGTCTTATTTAGTTTCAAAAAGCTTTCAAAGAATACCAATCATTCAGGTGCATCACGTCATTGGATAAGATTTCTCATTTTAGTTTCCTTCTCCCTTTTCATCCTAAAAAATCAAAATTAGATTACTTTTAGCATTAGATCTTAAGTGAACCAGCCCTCTCTAGAGGTTATTATCAATATAGAGTCACCCACACTCTGAGAAGATCCAATTGTATTAGTTGGAGAGAAGTTGTGCTTTTCACATCTTCAAATAGGGTACACTCTAGAGTGATAATAGGTAGATGATCTTGAATCTAATAAATAATTATTTAAGTTCTTATCAAACAACTTGACAATGAGAAAGAAAAGATGAGATTTAGCCTTGGCCTTGTACATTGTCAAATTGGCATGATCCATTTGTGGTGGATTATTGGAATTCTTTGAAAATATTCTTGTATAAGGTCCCCTTGATCTATAATCTATGTAAGTTAATGTAAAGTTATGTTAGCCTTTATCTTTATCATTTACTCAACTATGTTATAACTAGTCTTAGAAGAACTAGGAATCTCAATGTTGGGTTTAGAAGTAACTCCTTTAGGTGGATCAGGGTTGTTGCTTGAAGAAGTATTTGGATGAGTTCCAAAATTATTTGGAGGTGTTTAGGTAGTCAAAGGATACCTCTATTCTCTATTCCTTAAGGGATAGGTCTTTTTCAAGAACTATTGAAAGGTTTGGATCTCCTCAGGGATCTCATTAGGTTCATTTTCCTCTTGAAAGGGGAAATCAAAGATGTCCACCATGAAGGCTCGATCAAATAACATAGATTTAGAGGTACCTGCACCACTATCCTTGTTAGGGACCACTTAAAATGAATCTAACTCTTCTTGAAAAGCCTTAAAGGATTTTCAAAACTCAATATAGTTAAATTCACCATGCTTGGTTGTGTAATGTACCTTGAAATAATTTATTAATGCAGTATCAATGAGGTTAATGTCCTTGGTTTTAGTTTTAGAAGATGGATCATTATTCCTATTATTATGAAAACTATCATTCTAAAATCTATTGGTTGGCCTATTATACCTTTGAAATGTTATGTTCTTACTTGAACTTTAGTATTATTTCCAACTTGTTTTTACAACTAAAGAACATCAGTACTCAACTTTTGGACCATTTTTAAGATGGATTCATTCTCATTTTTAGGAGTTTCAAAATTATGTACCTGGTTATTGTTAATAGATGGTACTATATCCCTTTGATATCACTTGGGTTGAAGCCATTAGTAGGATGATCTAGGAATCCTAAGTTCTAATCAGGATCTGCATGACTCAATGGTAACTGAGTTAAGTTTGTAAGATAGTTTAAGGTTAGGAGATTCAGATTATTATTTGGGAATAAATTCATCATAGGCATTTATGGGTTGATATTTGGCACCAAATATGAAATTTTCCCTTGAGGATATATTTGATCATTAATAGTTACTACTTCTGCATAAGTTCTAGATAATGAAGTTATTGCTATCATGGATCTCTTCAAAAGTATAGAGGTCATGGGATCTACTACATCTTTATAAATCTCTAGAGATAAAACATCATTAGGATTATAAGGGTCAATGGTCTTACTAAATATTTTATGAAATCTATCATTGAAGAACCTAATAGGTGCACTTGCTTCTCTTCTAATGGTGGTGAACTAATGGTAGATAACACAAGGACTAACAACCTTACCAAATTGATCTATAAATGCATTATTAAAATCATCCCAACTAGTGATGTAATTATTAGGCAAGTTTGAAAATGATACTTAAGTATCATCTTTAAATGTAAATGTTAATAACCTACAAACTACATCCTCATGCACAACATTTAGTAATATTAATGCCACTTTAAAAGATTTGTATATGTTCTTCAACATTTATTATCCCTATTAGACTAAATGTAGGTAAGTGCTTTTCAGGGTTACATGGGAGGTCATGAACCACACCTAGTACATTGATTGAGAATTATCCTAACCAAGGCATATTTGGACAAAAAATGAAGGCACAAGTACCTTTAAGAGGTGAAGCTAGCAAATATTTTGATCGTGTACATCTACCTCTTTCACGTTTGGCTTTTATGTGGACTTTAATCTCAAGAAAAGGCTCTTTGGTATCTATGTATGATCTTGTTCTAATCTTTGGAAATTCAAGCTTGAAATTTGAAGATCCTACTTGAAATACAATGTATCAACTTAACTTATATAGAGAACAGGAGTTAGACATGTACATTGATCTTATTTAAAAAAGGTAGAATTAAAAACTATAAGGGACATTGATAATTGATTGAATTAGCTCAAAAATGCATTCAATCACATAAATATGGTCTATCTTTATAATCATAAGCCTAAAAGAACTTGTATCTATGAAATATATTCCCACCATTGATCAAAATGAGCCATCCTAACCTTAGATACTATGGATTTTTAAAGTTAAAGCTAAATTTATCAGGAACAAGTATCAATTCCAAAATAACTTCAAAGGAATCACAAATATTCACTATAAAAAGAAAATATCAATGATATTTACACTTCTAATAAAAAAATACACTAAAAAACACAAGGATATACTCATCTCTAGATAAAATAAACTAAGCTTAACAAGGATTCAAATAATTTAGGCCTTCCTTCTAATGCCAATGGGATCTTCTCCTGTTGATTCTTCTAAATGAACCATAGGTTCTCTTATTTCTTAAATAACACTTCTCATTTTATAATTTAGAAAATTCAAGGCATGAGTTACAAGTTTTGGCAATCTAGTTTCCTGTGGTCAAAAAATAACAAAGCAAGATAAACTCTTCCATAATATTTATAGAATTTGGTGGTTGGGAGCCACCTTGTTTCATTCTTCATGAATTGCTAAGAATCTATGTTAATACTTTGTTGATTAAGTTCCATATTTATCTATAGATTAATCTAAGTGGATATTTATATTGAAGTTAAAAATAAAGTGATCTTGGTGTAAAAAGGAGCAAAGAGAAGGTAGAGAAGAAAATAAATGAGTGATTGCCAATTTTAGTCTCAAAATTTTTGGCGAAGCATCAATTGAATCTGATTATGAATTCAACCAATATATAATGCAACATATCCAAAGCTCAAATTCCACTATATACAAGGCAAGCTTCAAAGGATAAGAGTCACAAGTTAGAACTAGGTCTACTTTAATGATTTACTACTATAATCAAATAGAAGTAACACATCTGAATATAAAACAAAATGAAAGGAATTAAAACCTAAGATCCTCCAACTAATCTAGCATTCGTACAAAATATAAACCCTATGATTGAAAAAATTCAACTTAGGATTGAAAGACCCATTCAAATTCAAGACATCTACTAGCAATTGAGAGAAAAAGCTATATTAACAATTAACACATCAAAAATAGATAATCCTTATAGAACTACTTGATTATATTAATTTATTCAAGTGTACAAAGGTTAGTAAAAAATATATCTCTTTAAAAATGGTGATACATGCCTTTATAGAAATATTAGGTAGTATATCAATCAGTTGCAAAATATAGGTGTACAAAGATTAGGACAACTATCCTTACAAGTTTAAAAATACACTTGATTTTCATAATCATATTGACCTGGAGGAAAATATTCTAATAAAATAACATATGCCTTTACAATGAAATATTCTATTTCAAAATGTTACAAAATTCTATAAAATAGAATATTACTTAATTCGCTAGTGGGGCCTCTATTTGTCATTTTTGGAGGATGCTCATGGATTTAGGATGTTGCTCCTCAACTAGCTCTAGAACCATATCAAGCTTCATGATACACTCCTTTTGATCTACCAAGTCATCAAGTTCCCTATTATTCCTATCCATGGCTTCTTCAATGCTTCTAGCTTCATTTATCCTTTCTCTTACATTGAATATCATGTCTAGGATCTTACTATTTTCATCCCCAATTTTGCATTTGATTTTTCCATTGATTTCTTGGGTTACCAAAGTATCCCTATGTTTAAAATCTTCATCACTTATGATTCTAAGGATAGTGGGATATGTATGATTTGTGAGCATAGTCACAAAAAGTTGGTCAATTATTGTAATTAGTTCCTTATCATATTCTAGGTGTCTTTCTACATCATTGTGTCAAACACTCAAACTTTGAACCTTTTCAATCATAATTACCAAAATTGTGCTCAATTTTCCCAAATTGATGGTTTTAAATCTGAAGATCTATTCTTTTACTTGAATATTGAAAAGTTAGGTGATATTTTCCTCCAAGGCTTGACATTGGGTGACTAGGCCCTTGGCCATTTCACACTACCCATATAATACACTCTACCTCAATTTTGTTATTTTGAGTGATTCAAACATGTCATAAAATGATTCATCAAGCATTTTGGTCATTACCTTAGGCACTAGTAGAACTACCTGTGTCTCTATGTTTTCCTTTTCTCTTTACATATTTAAGATCCTCTACTTCATCCCATAGGCTCTGGCTTTGGCTTGTGTTGATTAGGCCTCAATCAAGCTTTCCACATCCTATTCATGAATTGTAGATTCACCAAGCTATTGGCCACCCATTTTTGTTAATCCCACAAAGAGATCCACCTTTTGAAACGTGAATTTATCTATTCTAACCATAACTATCCTTGTTGTAATCCTTTTTAATCTAGTTATTTTAGGGTTAAATTAGATGGTAGTGACTAGTTTTTTGAATTTGGGAGGTTCTAAGACCTCCATACCTAAGCTACTTGATGCCTCTAGCGCATCCATATTTTTACTTGTTGGTCCTTGGGTGACCATAAATATTCTTTCTTATTACTATTTTACCATAACTCTAATCCATAGATTTATGTTATCTTATATCTCAACATCAATAACCCTTGTCATGGCCCATTAAAGAGAAAGATAAAGGATCTTTTGTAACTTTTCATAAATTAACCAATTAGGAATGACTTTTCCATGAATTAGGAATTCATCATTGAAGAGATTGATTTCACTGGTAGGGTGAGTGAAAGTCAATCTTGGTCTCTTCCTTGGTCTAATGGGGACCAATTTCAACTCTGCCTTCCTCTTTTCTTGGGATGCCATAGAGACAATCTCTTTTTCTTTATCTTCCTTGGGCTTCTCTTTCCTATCTAAGTCATACGCCTCTACAAGTTCCCTAAGGGAACCCTCAAGTGTTTATTCTATATCCAAGGCTATCATATAAATTATTAAGTTAGAGAACGTGGCCTTTGGGGAAGTGTTGAAGGTGAGGGTCCCTCCCCAGGTCTCTCTTCCAATCTCACTTCTACTTTCTCTTTGTCCTTGCCTTGTTTATCCTATTTTTGCATAATTTATTCTTAAGTCTATGGCTATGGTATTTTTGCTTAGGACTATTCTTGGGCCATCACAAATGGAATAGGTATCAAGTGATAATACAAATGATGCAATTTCCATGTCTCTCCTAAGGGATTGTCATCCTTGGTTAGCTTGTGTTCCAGCTTGGTGTTGTGGCCTTGGATCCTAGATAATACTTCTTCATAATTCTTATCCTTAATATATATGATGTCATGGGCATCAAGTTGATGTACATATTTAGGATTTAGGAGCATCTTGTCCTTCAAGTGGTTGTACATTACACCCTTAATATCCCACATCTTGAGTTCATCAAGTTGAAAACCAAATGAATCTCAGTGTCTAGCCATAGTATCAACCTATTTACAATCTTAGAGTATGGTCCTTCCAATGATCATGGGGAAAGGTGGAGAATTCATGTAATAATTGGGAATCAATTTCTTATTTAGCTAGCTTGATAGGAACATATAATGGTAACCTACAAGGCTAGGACATGATGCTATCAATCCTAATGGTTGTGTAGTTAGGGTATTAACATATATCACCTATCATACGCATATACTTCCCTATGGCTAGATAAATGTAGTCACAAATAAACTACATGTGGCTCCTATACTTAAAGATAAGTAATTTAGAATAATGATGTGAAATGGTGGTTTTGCCATCTAGGGACCAATTCCTAATACCCAAGAAGTTGATTAAGGGAAGTAAGGCATCTATCAAGTATGACATCATATAAAACTACTTGGAAGTCTTCTTTTTTATGGTAGTGGATTACTTAGTGAGGAAAACACTGATTAAATCTCCAATTATAGGGGAGATCTTTTGTTCCACCATGAAATCGACAAAGGGAACCTAGATTTTATTTACATAGGTGGTTGAGGGGGCTTAAAAGGCTCAATTTAATAGGGTCATTATAAACCTAATGCCCTCCCTAAATTATACTACTAGGATTTTTAATTCTATGTCCTTGAAAATATTAGTGCCTTGATGTAGCTAGGGTCTAAGTACATAGTCCAGGTCATGGTTTCTTGTCCACTCCTTGATCTTGGATAAATCCATATGGGGAAGAGGGAGCTTATAATATTTATAATATTCTATAAGAGTAACATATTATACTTCCTTAGATTTTCCATCCTTGATGATCCATTCCTTATAAATTTTATAATCAATGAATATGGGAGTAAGGATATCAATGCAATGTAGTACCTCAAGTTTTGCCACAACATAGTGGAGGCTAACCATCTGAATAGTGACCAGGTCATAGTGCCTCTAGATTATTATGAAAATTATTTGCTCCTATTTTGTGATGGATTTAAATTCCTCAACCATGAAGAAGAGTTCATATCAGTTCTTAATCTATAAGATATTTAGGGATATAAGGTCTAATTTGGTGTCTTTGAAAATTTGACCTTCATTATCCATTGATAAGTAGAGTTTGGTATCTTCTGTTAATTTTTGTAGATGAGATACCATTGTATTTATTCCTATAAATTGATCACACTAGATTGAAAATGATCTCTATGAAAGCTCTTTTGTGCTTAAATACATAATTAAGTTCTCCTTGAATCAAATTGTAGCCAATTGAGTCCATTTGGGTCACTTTTATGTAGGGTTTAGGATTTAGAGCTTTAATGGTGGAATATATCCAAGATTTGGCTTATACATGTCTTGGATTTGATTTATATCTTTGTATTTTTTATCCCACAAGATATTTTATGTTATCCTTTTTTACTTATTTCAGACCTATGTGGCATTGGTCTAGGCCTTTCACAACATTTTTATTAAATTCATTTTGAGCACTAGCCATTGGCATTTAAAAATGCCTCTTTCATTTCACTTCATTAGATCAAAATCTAGGATTGGTGTGAGACATTGATTATAATTTTGACCCTTGCTTATGATGGGCTATTTTTATTGCAAACCCTATGGTAGTGACATTTGTAATCCTTAGATGCCCTCATCGTGCTTCAAAATCTATGTCAAGCCTTTGTTGAATGAGCATTTTCCATGTGGTGAGCTTGTGGGCCTTTGAAAAGTCATGAGTGCCTTTTTGTCATTGTATAAAAATCCAATGACAAAGCACAAATTATCATATCATCCTATCAGCTCTACCTAGAATGTACTTTCACCATGCATCAAGTTCATGGGCTCTTGGGACTTTAAAAAAAAGTCTTTCAGAGCCTTCACGTCATTGGATCAAAACCCAGCAACAAAGTGCATGCCATTTATCTATAAAGATGCCTAAACATTAAATTATAACATTATTATGACCTTGACTTAGGATTAAGTCCCTTAGGCTAAGGTTTATTTCATTTATTAAGCAAAAAATAAACCCTAAGATAAGGGATTTATGCCTAAGCTTTTATATTTATATGTAAGGGGGTCATGGCCTAAATATTATAGGTGAATGTTTATACCATGTTTAATGAACACATTATAAACATTAGTCTAAAATATTTATGCCAAGGCTTGTAAAATATTCTTAAAAGATTCAACATGACATAATGGGCTAAATAGGATTTTATTGTATTGACAAAACACATTAAAAAACCTTTAGCTAAAAGCATTTGGTCTAAATTTCACACTATAAGGAATTTATTTTCAAAAGAAAACTTAGTATAAGTCTATAATTTAAGGTTTATGGAATTTGAATAAAATGTCACGGGGATCTTAAATTATAGACATAGACTAGGTTTATTTTGCATACTTAAACCATATGAACATTTCCACATTTTACAAATTGAAGATTTCTAGTGCTTGAGAATTCTTGAGTACTTCCCTTAGCTTGTAAATCCATTTAAAAGCCTTCCAACAAGGGTTTGGAGTATATCTTGACCCTAAACATAATAATTCATTAACTTAAATTTGATGGTCTCATGAGTGTAAAATATGTCTTCACAAATGTCAAATGATGGGTAAAGAAAAACCAATTTTAATCTAGTGAAGCTTTTAATTTTATGGGCTTAAAATTGATAGTTGCATGGATTTCATACACATCTTCATAGATGTTGAATGATGGTCATATGAGTATCAATTTTAAGCTAATCAAATTCTTGTGGCCTAATATAGGAGTGCCACTTGTCATCCCCATGAGACTCCCAAAGATCTTGGACTTAATTCACTATATTAGATCTTAATCAATGACATAGTGTCAACCATAAGATCATGATCTAGGAGCTTGCTTGTGATTGGTCACTTTGTCAAGTGGGACCCATTTTTCTTTGATTAGTGAATGTAATAGTGTTATGTGTTGATAATTTGGGCCTTATATAGTCAATTGACTTTTATAATTCACCTTATTCTATTTGATCTAGTGGATATGATAAAGTGAGAAGCATTGATCACAACCCATGGGCTTAAATATGATTGGTCTAGGATTTATGTGTAGGATTCTATCAAGCTTTCCTCACACCATTTGATCAAAGAGCCATAGGGAGTGTGAATGATTATATCATTTGAGATGCATGTTGTTTAAGCCAAAACTAAAGATTTTCTCACTCCATTGGATCAATTGTTCTGATAAAGCATGGGCTGTTGGATCCTACAAGATGCAAAGAAGTTAAGTTAGGGCCGCAAAGATAAAGACTTAGGTTAAGGTGTTAAGACTAAGGTCCTGATTGTATTAATGAATATGTCAAGGCCTTAGAATTAAAAACTTATGATAAGGTATAAACAAGGGCTTGAGTTATCATAAAAGTGGATGGGAAATTAGAACTTAGGCTGTGACATTAAGACTAAGGTCATATTAGTATTTAACAAATATGTCAAGGCCTTAGGGTGAAAATCTTAGGCTATGTTAGGAAACATTAAAAGGAACTTACAAAATGAAGGTTAGGTATAAAAGCAACTTTTAAAGGGAGAATAAATAGATGGGACTAAGGAATTTAGGCTAAGTTTTAGTTATGTTAATAAACATGATTAAACTTAGAACATTAATTTTATGCTTAGGTCCAAAATGAAATCGCAAACTATTCTCACCAGTTTGTTTCTTGCCAACATTCAAATTTAAACTGAGGGCTTTGCCTAGGGTTTTGAAACATAAAATTCTCAAGGACAAATGCCATAAAACCTATGAATAGATAAATAAAAACCATTTATTAGTGATGTTATTCTAGATTAAATCCAAAAAAACCAAGTAAGCATGCCTTTAACAAAGTGGATGATCTTCAAATTCTATAACTGATCTTATCATGCTAAATTTTCATTTTTAAACTTTAGTGTTTCTCTAAGGTCCCAATTTTCAAAAAATAGGGGTATGTTGGTCTCAACATCACACTTTACTTCCACCAACCCCTTTACTAACCCATCAAAATTAGTGACAACTCAACCCATGGAAACCCAATCACCACTTACCTTTAGGATGTCTTCCACTAGTATTGCTTCTTTACCTCTTGCCATTCAAAACACAACATCCTTTACCACCTTCTAAAACTTAGTGGTTTCCACACTATGTACACTCCCACCCAAAAGTACCAAGGTGATTACACATCTTGAACCAACCAACCCAACCATGCCCATGACCCATAAAATGCCTACTGCACCTAACCCAAGATATATCCCAAACTAATAAGGATATATGCCTCTTCTATCTTCATAACCCTTCATGACTAATTATCAATATGTGGCCTCTACCCAACCTTCTACCAATTACCAATATATTACACCCTCACAACCCCAAAAACACATACCTTACAATTATGGGGGTGCACCAAAAACTAACCTCATTAAAATGTTGATGGAGAAGATGATAACTCTAGAGACATCCATTTTTGGAGACAATAATATTTTATCGTTTGATAAGATTTACAATGAGCCCATCTACCCTTTCATACCAAATATATCCTTACCATACAATTGGAACTTGCCAAATTTTCCAAATTCCAAAGTAAGGAGGATCCCCAATAACACATAAGAGAATTTATACGTGCATTTTATTTAATTGACCATGATGATGCTCTTCTACTCTGAATTTTCACCATGCCCTTAGTGGGACCTGCATTAAACTAGTATAGTCCCATCACTAATCGCTCCCTCTTTTCTTTTGATACACTTTCTTAAACATTTTTAGACTAGTTTTATATCACTATCTCCAATAAATTATCTACAACTAACTTATATTCCATATAGAAATTTGAGGATGAATCTATTGCTAATTTCATTACTTGATAGAGAGGGTTAATCAACTAACTCTCCTTATCTTTACCCCAACTTGAGTTAATTAAACTATTATATCATGTATGTGTTAAACACATCTCATCTAACCTATAGGTTCAAAACTTCCAAAACATTGATGAGGCATTTACCATGTCTCAAAATATGGAAATTCAAGTAATTGATGATGGTAAACTTAAGTTGAGGAATAAAAATTCTAGTTTCAAATCTATTGAATCTTCCTATAAACCCTTAAACCATCCCAAATACAAAGTAACAACCAATGTAATTGTACTTAAAATGTCTCATCTTTTTTAGTTAAAAAATACAACCCATACACTTCTTTGAAGAAAAATTCTAAATCCTAAAACTGATTTGTGCAAAATCAATATATTCTACTAGGGGAGTCTTATGCTTTGGTTTTAGATAAATTATTAAAGGAATCCATAATCCAACTGCATCGAATAAAACCACCTAAATAATTTTATTCCTTTCATTATATACAAAGTTAGTATAAGGAAAATGAGTTATGTAAATTCCACTATGTCATTAGGCATAATGTTGATATATGCAAAACATTTAAAAACATAGTCCAAGATTTGATTGACAAGTGTGAGCTTGTAATGGATAACCCAAATGCACCCCTAATAAAGTGCTTGAAATCTTATGATAACCATTCCAAAACTAAACACCTCACATAAATAATGATCATAAAAATGTAGAAACATCCCACAAACATGAGGTACATATGATAAACATGGTTCTTAATGAGATTATAGTTGATTAACCCATGCCCAAACCACTGCTTCTTCTCCACTTGCTTCCATAGTGGAATCACACATATCCCCTTTAGAAAGTATAATAAGGGAATAAACCACCATCCCTTCTCGACTTAATTTCATATTGGAATCACCCATCTCTCCTTTGGAAAGTATAGAAAAGGAGGAAACCATCACTCCCATACCACTTTATTCCATATTAGAACTAGCTATCTTTGCTTTGGAAAGAATAAATAAGGAAGAGATTGTCTCACCTATGCCTTTTGTGGTAGAATAAGCCACCCAATCCTTAGAACCATTGATAGAGGAAAAGGAAAATGTGACCATTTCACTTCCATAGCCATTTGGTCTATCTTTAAAAACCAATTAGGAAGCTAATCCTATTTATAAACCATTTTCAAGGTAGGTCTAAAATCTATAATTTTTTTCTCAACCAAACCTTGACCGGACCATGTTTTGGTACTGACTTGGAATTCTATACCCAACAAAGAAGGAGCCACTAACCACACCATTATCAACCCAACCTTCAACCTCCACAAATGAAACCACCACTACCTCAACCAAACTAAAAAAAACATACACATCCCAAAACAAACCAACTAACCAACCCCAATCCTTCAAAGACAACTAAAGAAAACTCCGCTACCCAATTACCTAACAAAAACCTAAGTGTCTTTCCTAATATAAATATCACCCATCCTCATTTGAAATTAGAATTTACACCACCAATACCACCTTAAAATACACAATCTAAACCCAGAATAAGGATTAAACCATCTAAAGATTTACAAACCAAAAACCATTTTACCTTCCATTTCAAGTTTACCATCCATTCTAGGGCCACATCCCTCATCCATTTTAGGACCTCACCCTTCCACCATGTTGAAAAGACTAATCCCTCTAAAAAATAAACCATAAGTCCAACTGCCACTTCTATCCACACCTCAACCTATTCTTACCAAACCCTCAACTTCAAAATAATCTACCAAAATCATTGCACTAGCCAAACCTCCATTCACTAAACCTACCCCTAAAAAAGTATCCACACCAATAGTCAAAACCAAAACTTCCACCTCCTTGCCACCATTAGTAGAATCATATTATACTATCTTAAAAAGGTTTCTACAAACTTCCTACATAACCTTAATTACCATCAAACCATTTGACCCTCTTAGCCTAAAACCAGCTTAGTTTAATGATAGCTTAATCTATGCATACCATAAGACACATGGATATTACATGAAGAATTATATATCTCTTCAAGACGTAATCTAATAACTATGTGATTTAGATGATATTTTGATAGAGGAAATTCCTCTTATTCCACCACCAAGGTAAAAACACAAAACTACCACCCCATGTAAACATGTCCCTAAACTCTCATCTAAGAGTACAAAAGAATTGAAGCAACCTACGAGCCCACATACTTTCCAAATTGATTTTATCCATGTAGTCCCTCAATCACAAACCCAAAAATATAAATGAAAAGCCAATGAATTCATCCTATGGACATACCCTTGTTCCATGTAAGAACCCCAATCACCTTCACCAAATCCCAAGATTTCTATCTTGGGTACACCCTAATCCAACCCATCTAGACTAGTATATAGGTCAGTTCTTAAATAGATTCATCAAACCTTGGTGAAGATGAATTTGTATGAGTTGATTCAAACCTCACCCCAAAATTATTAAGCTATGATGGAAGCCTTATAATCGATTGAGGTTTAATACAAATATCCTCCACCACTAGTATCCTTAGTGGGAACCCTTCAACTATCAACCCTCACCACATTTTAGGATTTAGAGACACCTCCTATCCATCTAGATGATCTAGATCATCCCCTTTTTATCATCTCACACATCAAAAAAACCCATATCAAAAGGGTTATGCTTTATGGGGGATATAACATCAATATCATTTCCTCCCATGCCTATAATCAACTTAAGCCCCTGAAGAACATCATGTCTGAAATGAATATCATACTCTGATATTTCAACAATATAATGGCAACTACCTTATGGATGATTAATTTTCATATATGTTTATGCCCTAGTAATATTCCTAGGCTCTTCTACATTGTATAAGGAGAGTTATAATATAATGTATTACTTAGATGCCCTTAGAAATGTACTATGGGCTATGTAGTATCAACTTTTCATAGGGTCAAGTTCATATCACTCAAACTAATCCTAGTTTTTTCAAATCATGCAATATGACTTACTATCCCAATAATGTTCTCATATTGTTAAAGGATGCATCCCTTTCATCCTCCATACACCAATCTTTTAAAAGTTCTTCCATTCCTTCTTATCAAATCCCTATGAAATACCCCTTAGAATCCACATTCTAATGTCTCTCATTTAGGGAACATAACCTATTGACTCTATATGCCCTTCCTACTCCCCAAGAGTACAAAAATCTTAATCATCATCCTAACTATGATTAAAATATTAGAAAAATCATTATTTTCATTCCTCCCAATAACCAAACAAATTTTATCTATGGGGGAATTGATCAACCAACTTTAGCTTGTAATTCCTCCTCTTCTATTAAATTATTCACCTCTGATTTCTATTTTTTTAACACACTAGAGTTTTCTCAAACATACCTTCATAAGTGTGATTATAAATGATTAGTTTTAATACATTATTAATATTTATGACATGAGATTCTCCCATGTAAAATTCAAAATCCTCATCAACGGCATGGTCTTGGATTCATCTAACTAGAAGATCTAACTAACCCACCTTCCATTGTAATCATTGAGGAAGAAATCTTATCCTAAATAACAAATTATTGCTTAAAAAATGATGAGATTTATTTCATCCCTCCTTATTTTTTTTGATCAATATAATTATTTTGGGACTCATGACCTATCAAACTCATGACGAATCTAGAATCATTTCCTGAACTCATCTTGAGATGGTTGAAGACAATTTTCCTACCATACTATCCAATGTTAGGATGATGATTCCCTTCTCACCTGTCTTGGTGATGATGATTATTCCCTTCATAAATCCCTTCCTCCTAAGACATTGACCATGTTGAGTTAAACTATCATTGACATCAACTAGGGCACTTAGGATAACCTCTACATAATCAAAATTGGTAAATCCTTAGATTCCTTAGAGTATCAGTATTTTTATTCTTTTTTTCATGACCATAGAGTATAATTTTGTTTATATTATATAAATATTCCAAGAATATACCCTTTCATATTCATCCACAACATCATCACCAGCATCGATGCCAATCCTGTTAAGAAAAAACTTTGAAGGATGCACCCTTGTATTTCCCTTCTTGTTAAAGAAGAGCGTCATCATCTCTTATCTATCAACTTCATCCAACCCATTAACTATTAAAAATGGTTCTCAAATGTCATTCCTATCACCAAATTAATAGGGGAAATTTGTATTTTCATTGATTTTCATGATATTAACCTTGCTTGTCCAAAATATGATTTTCATTTACCAAACATTGACCAGCTAATTCATCTAACTATTGACCATGAGATTTTCATCTTATGGATGGATTATTAGGATATAATAAAATATTCATTGCCCCAAAATATCAACATAAAACTACCTTCATCACCCTGTGGGGAACCTTTTTCTATAGGGTCATGCCTTTTGGCTTAAATAACATTAGTGCAACCTATCAGCATGCCATGACATACATATTTCATGACCTCGTCCATAAAACTATGAAGGACTATGTATATGACCTCCTTGGTAAGTTTAAATGTTTTAAGGGCCATTTGTAAATCCTTAATGTTATTTTCAAATGGCTTATCCACTTTCATGTTTGCCTCAACCCAAAAAGTGCATCTTTGGGGTCTTATCAGGTAAACTTCTTGGCTTTATTATTTCTCTCTGTAGAATAGAATTTGATCATGATAAATTCAAGGCAATCCTCAACATGCCTACTCCAACTAAACTAAAACAACTCTACATTTTGTAAGGTAATCTTCAAACCATTCATCACTTCATCTCTCAATTATCTAATAAATGCCAACCCTTTCACCACCTCCTTAAAAAAGATATCTCTTTTAAATGGAAATAATATTGTTAAAATGCATTTCAATCATTAAAATTATAAATTATTTCCCCACCTATTCTTATCCCTCCAAAATAGGATCAACCCTTCTACATCTACATCTCTATCACAGATCATTCCTTAGATGCCATGCTTGCACATCATCATAATGAGCATAAAGAGTAGGTAGTGTAATATATAAGTCAAACACTTATAGAGTATGAAATTTGTTATACCCATATTGAGAAACTATGCCTTGATTTTGTATTCATGGATTCCAAACTTTTTGACTATTTACTTAACCACAAAACCTTTGTCATCACCAACACTGACCCACTCAAGTACATAGATTATAAGCCATATCAAAATCAATGTATATCTATATGTCTCATGAATTTATCAAAGTTTTATCTTCAATTCCTTAAACAAAATTTATTCAAATTTCAAATCATTATTGATCAATTGGTTATAACCCCTTTAGTTGATTGCCAACCTTCTAAACTTGAATTTCCCAATGAGTCCATTATAACTCTCTCTCAAGAAGAATTGCATATCAAGTGGCTCTATTATTTTCTATATTAAAATTTCAATGTGGTGGGGTGATGGAATCATCCTTATCCCCTTCAAGGTGAGCCTTTTCCCTTATCCTTAAAATATGACTTTTATTGCACCAATAATATGGCTGAGTATGAGGCCCTAGTTCTAGGTCTCCAAACAACATTGTCCATGGGAGTTAAATTGATCAAATTTTTTGGTGACTCCAAAATTATGTTCAACAAAATAAATAGTTATTAAAAATGTAAAATTATGTTCTACATAAATACAAACAATTGGTATATTTACTATTGACATCATTTTATCATTACTTTATTCAAGCCACACCATATTCTACGAACATGTTTGCCGACTCCATGGCTTCTCTTGCTTCCCAAATCCTATCTACACCTTCATATTCCAAAATATTTGTCACCGTACATCACCCTAACTAACCCTATTGCACCAAATTATGCCTCCCTTCCATATACAATGTGGAGAAAACCCAAACTGATATTTAGTATAAGCAAATATTTGACTATCTTGCCTTAGCCATAATCCTTTTTGATCTCTCTAGAAATGGTAGATTCAACTTTATATAGAGTACTTATCTATATATCATACTATGGGGAATTATTTACAAGTGAGGATTTGATGGTCTTCTTTTTATATGTTTATATATCCATGAAATCTTTCATGCAATCAAAGAAACACATGATGATATTTGTGGAAGATACTTTAGTGGTTTAACTATTGCTAAATGCATCCTTTCCCTTGGATATTATTGGTCTAACCTTAACCAATATTTTTATGATTTTGTCAAGAAGTTTTTGAAGTATAAAAAAAATCTAATTTACATCATGTTCCTAGTCATGACCTTCATGTTTCAAAGTAATTTTATCCATTCTCTCAGTAGATATTAGATCTCATTAGTGAAAGAAACCTTCATTCTTTGAAAATACATAATTCTATCATCAGTGTAATAGAATAATTCACCAAATGGGTTAAGGCTATTCCCCTCATCTCAACCAAAGCTAATAAAATTTTTGACTTCATTAATCATCATATCATCTACCATTTTATTTTTCTTCACAAAATCATCATCAATAATGACAAATCATTTGAAAATAAGAAGGTAAGCAATATTCATAATACCTTTGGAATTAAGTTAAGATTATTATCTCCATATCATCCACAAGATAATGGATAAGCTGAAGCCTCTAACAAAACACTTGATAATATTCTAACCAAAATGGTCAATGAATTTGGTATGGATTGACACTTACACATTAATTTCACCCTATGGGCATATCGAACAAGAATTCAAAACCCTATGGGTATGACCCCTTTCTCACTTATATTTCAAGAAAAATTTATCTTGCCTCTAAAAGTACAAATTCCATCCCTTAATATATCCCTAAAAGCTATCATCTCAGAAGGTGACTATCATCAATAACATATATTCCAACTTGAGCTACTTAATAAACATTATTATCCATACTTAACCATCTTTGTGTCTATCGAGATTAAATCAAAAACACTTAAGAGACTGAGAATTCAATATCAAAGACCTCATCTTAAAGGAAAATTAACATGTAACTAACATGGAAAGAATCAAGTGGGGTAAGTTTGCTTTCAATTGGCTTAGACAATTTATTATAATGCATAAGTATGGATTGGGAACTTAATGGTATCATATATTAAATGAAAACTCAAACCTGAACCCCTTAATGATTTGCATCTATGACCTTTATTTTGTTAAAAAAAATTATACATCACCTTATGTCTAACTTAAGCTTGTCCCTTATTTTACAAACTTATCACCTTCATCTCCTTACTTTAACAGAAATTGTTTAAAGAAAAGAATCATGTGATTATCCATCATAGTTTTAACCTAAATCCTAAACATAAGTACCATATATTTACCCATGGCATGATTATCATGGATACTTATCATCCTTTATAGGATGGATCCCTATGGATGTTATATATTAAACACCTCTCACCTACCATTCAACCTTCTTGTGTTATAGTTTTTCACTAATTTTGTTAAACCTTAGGCCTATATAAGCAAGTCTATGTCTACAAAAAATAAAACAACAAAATATAATAATATATCTTATGGGTCATATCTAGCATTTTAGATTGATCCCTTGAAGGATAGCTGACAAAACAACTTAGAATTTCTTAAAACAAGCTAGAATTCTCCCTTGAAGGATAACCCATACTCAAAATTCAAAAAAGTAAAAAATTATATATAAAAGTTTCAATCACCTTTTACAAAATAAATAGCAAACTTACCACATCAATCAATCTACACCAAAATAAGACATAGACTTGTTTATAATGGATATTCAATCACCTATAGAAAGGGAAAGTTATCCCTAAAAGAAGATTACACTATCATTCACCTCCCTTTTTACCCTCCAAAATCAAGGGATTTCGAGCTTACTTGACGCTATGTGACCATGACACTTATTGACAAACAAATGAATGCTAAAGTGAAGCATGAGAAGGGCTTATGTTCATGATCCATTCCAAATTACTGTTTTGGTCATCCCTAATGAAATAACACCATGTCTCCTTCTTCATCATATGTACATGTTGATCCATTCGTTAAGGTGTTTGTCTATTTATTGTTTAACATTATTATCTCTTTTCTTTCCTCTTCTTATAGATATCATTTTATACCCAAATTAATCTAAATGTCTAGGTGGTTTTAAACATTTTAAATCATCTCTTATCTAATATATTACAAATAAATGGCATCATCATATTAAGAACATTTTAGAATATTTTGTTTTATTGTATGTTGTCACATTCTACTTTATTAACCATTCACATATTTTATATTAGGTGTTTTTATTATCATTAAAACATTCTATTCATCATAATAATTATAATAAACATAATTAAATCATATCCATCATCTCATAACCAAATCCTAAGTCATCCAAATTATTAATCATCATACATTATTTATGGTGCCTGAATCAAACCAACATCTCATATTAGTTTCTAACATCCTAGGAGCTAATCAATATTGCTTATCAAGTATAAGTCAAATTAATCTATCACATAAAATTCATAATCAATTTTTATCATATATAAATAAAGAAAAATTTAATCATTTTTCTGACTAGATATATGAATTAACTAACTCACATATACATCTATGTATGAGATAACATAGATTCATTAACTCAAATATACACATCTGATAAATAAAATAATTATACACATACTAATAATAAAAATGTTAAAACATAAATATTTCTTAAAAGCCACATGACATCCACATCATAAACATGAATCATCACATAAGTCATAAAGGAAACTTAAGTCAACCATCACATCATACATCATCATCAATAACATCATAAACTCAAACTAAATATTGAATATATTTAAATAAATGTTCATGTCTCTCACAATGATATATACATCTTGATAAATTATCTCACATGCTAGAATCAAAATCGTAATAGTAAAAATTCCAAATATCTAGGTGTAGGAGAACTACTATCCCTTAAACCCTATTCATCTCTCTATCCTATATGTTCCCCTATATATGTTATACCACCATTGGGTGTAGTAATGCTAAAGATCCTCCCTATTACCCACTCTGATAGATAATTTGTGTACTAAGTCACATCTTGAATCTTAGTAATAACATGATCCTCATAGTATCTAAGCTCCTCTACTATTGTATCATATCTCATCACTGGGATGGTTTGAGTTGGTCCCATAACTGATCCACTCTATGATCACCCTCTTGCCTACCTCAAATCATCATGCTGAGTTATCACCAATGTCAATTATGCTTGTAGCACATCTCTCTCTTGAGTGATAGTAACTAGTTGTCCCTATGCAGAGTCTCTCTCCTAGGTTATGGTGGCTAGTTGTGCTTGGAGACTATCCCTCTCTTTGGTCCTCACTACTAGTTGTATGCATCTTATATATCTCTCTTTAATCATGAATGAAATATTTACCTATAAGGAAACCAATGTTTCTCATAGTATCCCTCCTTTTAGTCACTATCTATACATCAAGTGCCTTATCTTATATCTATGTCTCCTCACCCTTCTCCTCACCTAACTCTTCATCTTATCCATTAACCCCTCTAACATCATGACCTTATCCTCCATGTCTAATAATTGATGTAGGGTACTATCCCTACCTCTAAGAAATTTAATCAGGAGTCACCTTAGCATCATCAATTTCTAAAGGAACTGGTGGATCTTCATATATTATCTCCTCCTCTACTAGTTATGGTAAAGGTAGTGGTGCCTCTACATTATCATGTCTATATCTTGATAATACTCTTAAGACACCCTAGACTAAGCCATTATACCACCTCACATGATCAAAAGAGATAAGCTCTATCTTATGCTCCCTCCTCCTATATATCTACTTGATACTCTATTAAAAAAGGTTTGCACACTCAATCCCCTTCATGATGGGAAACATGAATATGGTCTCTAAATAACCTCACCATCAACCAATGCATCTAACCATTGCCTAAACAATGCTATATCTCTAACCTCCCCCACATGCCCATGGTATTTCCATATCTGATCTTCACCTCATAAACCAAACTCTAAATTGGGCCTGGTTCCATGTCATCCATGGTAATCCAATTGGTCATAAAATAGTAATATGATAATATGCCCAATAGTGGAGTAAAAAGCATATACTCATCTCATACCATCTATGAACCTAGTAGCCCCATAACTCCTCATAAAACTATACCTATAGTACTAGTGCTGACAAATATACTATTTTATCCTCATGCATATCCACTAGTATGCATGTCAGAGCCTAGGGATGCCTCTGACCACTAGAATCAAGTAATTCATAGTAGGTCACTATAATCATAAAGCTAGTCATATACCTCCACTATTTTATGTCCCATCAATATAGGTCTTCAAAATATAATCACACATCATGGTATTAGGCATCTATTAAATCCTCACTATATAATAGGTCCATCTTTAAATCTAAATCCTCAATACGAATTAACTCCACCACTTGACCCTATATATGTAGCCTCAAAATCCTATGAACATCCTCCAAAAAGATGTTAAGCTTTTATATCAAAAACCAAAAAATGTTGGGAGTTGGGTCCCATATTTAGATGAGGGATATCAACATATATATGTCTCAAGGTATGTACTGATAGTGTTTCATTCCACCTAGACCCATCACTATTATATGGTCCCATTTCTCCCTAGTCATGTCTTTACATAGCTCCTCAAATATAGACGACACATGATCTTGCATTGTCAAAAGTGTCCTCACCTATAAGGTTAGATATATAACTTAGTTTCACCTATATTGAAGAAAAAACCCACCACACATTTCACCTATACTACCCTAGTCACTACACCTAGGCACTCATATACATTAATCACTTACTACACTTACTCACACCACACATCCTATTTGACTACCCTTAGGCTCCTTTTTCTTACCAAAAACCTTAGCCACTATAACCTATAACTACTTCTAATTATTCAAACTAAGCCTTGTACCCTTTCTTGTTTAGCCTAACCACCTACTTGGCCAACCCAACCCACTACTCATTATCCTTCAAACATATACAAACACATTTTACCACATTTTCAAGTTCCACCCCATGATTAACCTCAATATTGACATCAATTGACCCTCAATTGACATTAGTTCTTTGTTTCTAAATGCTAGTTATATCCTGACTAACACTAGACTCTTGGTTGATCGATGTCAATGTAATCTCAATTGAAACTAGTTCTTTATTTACCAACATTAGTCAACATCAAATAGCATTAGTCACTATGATTTTTTGAGGTCAAGATGATAAACCCTTCTTTAACTCCAAATCCACTTGACTACTCTCCCCAAACTTTTGTTTCCTAATCTAATACCCACTTACTAATGCCAAAAATGCAAAATAAAAGAAAACAAAAAACACCTCATATCATGTTTATCTCTATAATGGCATCCACCTCTCAGTTGCCACTTATCTTCCACCTAGATGCATCATCAATCTCATACTTTACCTCACCCACACTGAATCAAAACTTCTATAAATCTAGAAAATGATAAATCTATCACTCATCCATGTACACTTTGCCAAATAATTATTTTAATCACAAATCATTTGGACCAATTTTTAAGGCATAAAATTGATAGAGCATAAACAACCAATGGTAAATATGAAGCACCAAATTTTATCAAATTGACATTAGTTACCATCCCACTTTTTTAGGGTTTGGCCACCCTTAGGGTTGATAAAAACAACATTAGTTGATCCTACCTTATCATGCTTAGTATCAGTCATAAAAATTAGGGTTTCATAATCTAGCCCATACACCCAACCTTGGAATAATTTTTACCTAAAAAGGGTAGCCTCCATAAATTAACCCTACCATACTTCACATCTCCTTCCTCACCCAACCATTGAAGATGATCCTATTCTCCTCTATCACACTTGACTACTTTTTCTCAACTTAATCACTCACACTAATTGTTTGCCTTTTTATAACAACTTTACCTTGGTCACTTTGAATGTATAAACTACCTTTCCATGATTCATACCATTAAAAACATGTGTCAAATTTATACAAAACCCTTTCATTGCATCAAAACATACCCACTTTCATTCCCAACACTTGCAACCCATTTGTGCTTCTTAGGATCGCACCATACTTTTGGCACCCTAAGCACACAAATACCTAGATATAAACACTTACATTAATAAGTGTAACCCATTTCATCTATGCCTAATTTTTGGCCTTATCACTTGTCGTCCTAAGTGTAACCTTTTTTTTAGGTCATTCAACCATGGCATTCTCATCTTGGCACAATTTATAACATTTGACTTTGTTGCATTTTGTGCACCCTTTTGTGCTTCCATACCTAACCACCCAAACCAATTTACCACCCACTTACCCACTTGTCAAACCTATACCCAACTTCCTTTTCACCTCATCTCTTCCTATTTTAATGGGGAATAACTCCTACCATACATGGGGAATCTAATATTTCATTGCATCAGTCATTTTTGTCTTGCATCTTGTTTACGTAACCTATGTAACAAAAAGTGGAAAATGTAGACACTACAAAATTACACCAATGGTTCTAGCTATCACAAAACACTTATTTTGATCTGCTTGGCCCCTTAGGTTAGAATATTTCTTAAAATCCATTAAAAATACCCATTTACCCCTTTACACACATTTAGCTAAATTAATTAGTTAATTGAGCTAATTAATCTTATTTACACCTCATCGTAACCAAACTCATGGCTACCTTAGTGACACTTAGCCTTAATACTATTTCTTACCTTGGCATTTAATGTCTTAACCTCCTAGACCATTTCTTCCCACATAACCATGCTACCTTAAACAATCTCAAGCCACTTTCAAAGGTCTTAATGACCAAACTTAAGTGTAAAATACTATTTTGGGAAAATTAGACTATTTTCACATTGATTGACATTGGTCACTTCTCCATCAACACTGGTTGACTAAGACTGACATCGGTTACATAAGCCTACCCCAAGACCCTTAATTAGGAGGTTGAATCATTTGAAAAATAATAATAACTCTTGTGTAAATTTGATCTTTCCTACAAACTAGAGAACAAATCCAGAGACTAGAAAATGCTTCATCACCTCAATACTAAAGATTCAAGTGTCATTATTCTATTCATTTTGTTTTAGGATTCTAAATGGCTCACACTTAACTTTAGAACATCTTCAGGCCAAAAAATCCAATAATAGCTAGGTATCCTACACTTTTTATAAGTTTAGCTACTTAGTTTTGGTATTTTATTACTTGTACCCACTTCTAATCTCTCCCCATATCTCTTTTGTGTTGGATTTGTACAACTCCAAACACCTCCTTATCCATAAAATACTCAATAACCATTCTCAATGATTAATTAATCAAATCTATGTTAGGGATCTAGAACAACAAACATGCTCTGATACCACTTGTCAGGGTTGTGAAACACCGGAAGCATACAATTGATTACCAAACTTCAAGCAACTTAATATGCAGAAATAACTAGAATCAACAAGTAACTAGAATTCAGAATAACACAGCATATGAGAGACAATACACAACTTGTATTAACACTTTATACAGAAAAGAATACAATAAAGAAGATGTCACTTCTTCTCCACCACCTTATAGAGGTTTCCCACACCTCAAGTGAATAGTAATTCTTCTCCCCAAAGCTCTCCCTCTCACAAGTCCCAACACCCAACTCAAATACAGAGTTGGTGTTCACCTCCCATGCTCCACGCACACCACAAGTGCTCCACGCACTCCACAAGCACTCCACGTGCTCCACAAGTACTCAAGGTACTTCAAGTAGATCTCACATGAACTTGCAATAACCTGCACTTTAACAGACCATACTTATGGAAGGAACTCCCTTGCCTTCCTCTCTGCTCTATCCGAGTACACACCTGTACTCCAAGTAGATCCTGCCTGATACTGCTCCCTGTTGTGTTGCTGTCTATATGACCTTGCACACCTGCAAATCAAACAACAGTTCTACTCACCTGTGAACCTCGACCTTGCACACACATACACCTACAGATCAACGATCTTACTTACCATGTAGATCTCCTATATAGGCCATGCAACTGTGACCAAGATCCTACACTCCTGAAGAACCCAGCTGGCTCTCCAATCCAGCACCAACACACCTGGTACTGAGGCACTAGGAGGAACGCACCATTGCTCTACCTCACACATAGAAGGAGCTTATAATTATGCTCTCTTACTCCCTAGCACACTTTTCCAATACAACCATGAGTCTATTATATAGATCTCATCCAAACAATAATTAGACATCTAATTACAATAATTAGATCCATAGCTCTCAGTCTATAATTAGATCTCTTCATGCAAACACTTGGTTCGTTAGCTAATTGCCTGTAAATAGCTCACAGTCAAACCACACAGGCGACCGACGTCGGTCCCTGTCTGCCTAGGAGTCACCGATGCCGGCCGATCTCTGACCGATGTTAGTTGCCTTCCTGCCCTATCCTGCCGACGTCGGTTAGCCTGACCGACGCCGATGTCTCTGACACTCAGAAACTCTCCTGCAACCTTCTCTCCTATTTACATCAGTGAAGCTTTTAACTCCACAATCCTAACAATCTCCCACTTGGAGATAAATAGCTGCACTGTACCTATACCTGTACCTCGTCTAATCTATTTCCTGGTTTGTATCCCTCTTCAAGCTCCCACCTGAAGACAACCCACCACACATCCCATGGTGTACCACCTGTCATTCGAGTACCCTGCCACATCCGAACCTACAAATCCATGTAGTGAAGTCCTGACCCTGCATAGCAACACCTGCTGCCGGTCCCTCTCAGAAACCTGAGAACCCACTTCCCCGAATTGGCTCCTAACTCTGACAGCTCCCACTGCATGGAAATACTCAGGTCTATACCAGACCTCATGTGATTTTGGACACTGTACCTGTCCAGCCCTTAGTGTGCTCCAGTTCTGTATCCTGAACCTCACCAACACCTGATTCACATCAGTTCCCACTCGAGACAAAATCAACCTATGATCTCCATGCCTCCCATGTTAAAGAATTCCACTGCTCCAAACTCCTCCTGACATGCCACTGAACTAATCTTACCCTTAGCTCAGCAAAACCCTATATGTACTAACCCTGCTAGCAAATATACCATCCACATACAGCAATAGAATGATGTCGCGACTCATCATCCCCTTGGTAAGACAAACCATAGTAGATACCCTGACATTGACTGAAGCCATGCTTCGTCTTCCACCTGTCAAAACCTGTACCACTATCCTGCAGCTCCTCAAGACCATATGCCTGCTCTTCTGTCTCACATATCCATTTTCTCTATTCTTCTACTAAGGAATCCATTCATCTCTGTGCTTTCATCTAGCTAGCAAACCTGCCAAAACTCCCGTCTGGTTCTGCATCATAATCCTACCTAGCTCACACCTATTTCCTGGATCCTTCCTACTCTACAATCAACAACAAGTATGAAGAAGAGGAACACAAATTTGAGGGCCTACTTACGCTTCAGTCCTCCATATGGGTGTTTGAGACTCCTTGACAGCGTGCTGTCCACCCAAAATTTGTTACAGTGATCGACCTCGGTCACCCCACAGTCTGCATCTGACCGACGTCGGTTCCATGCATCTGTACATGACTACCAACCTGCCAGCGCTGGTGTCCCTACTGCCGACGTCGGTCCTCCTGACCGACATCGGTCTTACATACTACCGACGTCGGTCCATGACCGACGTCGGTCTTACCCTGCCCGATACTACCGGCTTCGGTCTGCACATGACCGACATTGGCATCTGTCTGTTCGACGTCGGTTCCTCCTGACTGACACCGGTATCTGTGTTCACCTATGAGTGATGACTTTTTACCCGTGAGCTCCTTTGGATCAATCTCCATGTCCAAACTGACCTGCTCAGATGTATCCAGCCTCATCCACTGAACTCTGTCTACCATCTCCTCCAAGAACACCAAGGCTTTCCAGTTCTTAAGCCTGTCAAATATATCTGTCTTCCACTTAAGAACATGCATCTCCTTCCTGCTCATGTGACCAAGCCTACGAAGCCACGTCTCTACAACAGAAGAAGAATCAGTAATATAAACAAGTAGATAAAGAATACCTATTTTCTTACCACCAGCTAATTCAAGTGCTACCGCTGTGAGAGTTCTTGTGCATCTCTCATCACCCAATCTTTTTGAAGAAATTAGCCAAATCTCCAAACTTGGGACCTGCATGACCTTCATCAACACCTGTGTGTTGGCCGCCTACAATTTCAGCTTCACTTCTTCTTTGCCAATTCTTTGGCAAGGCTTACCAGCTCCTCTACCTGGGGCTGCATGGAAAGAGGCAACCGAATCTTTTATCCAAGATTCAACTTTATCCAAGAAACCTGCAAACACATCCTGTGCAACAGCACCTGCTACATCTGTATCTTCAGTTTCTTCATGCTGATCTGTTACCAACCAACAATGTTCTTTTACCTGCTCTTTCTTTCCATCGGACCGTGAGTAACCGCCTGTGCTTTTCAATTCCTCCATTCTTAGCTTACTTTGATCTGCCGTTGCTCTACTCCCACTCAATCAGAAACCCCTGAGAGTGCCCTGTAACCAAAACACAACCTGCTTCCTACAACCTTAGCTCTGATACCACTTGTCAGGAATCTAGAACAACAAACATGCTCTGATACCACTTGTTAGGGTTGCGAAACACCGAAAGCATACAATTGATTACCAAACTTCAAGCAACTTAATATGCGGAAATAACTAGAATCAACAAGTAACTAGAATTCAGAATAACATAGCATATGAGAGACAATACACAACTTGTATTAACACTTTATACAGAAAAGAATACAATAAAGAAGATGCCACTTCTTATCCACCACCTTACAGAAGTTTCCCACACCTCAAGTGAACAGTAATTCTTCTCCCCAAAGCTCTCCCTCTCACAGGTCCCAACACCCAACTCAAATACAGAGTTGGTGTTCACCTCCCGTGCTCCACGCACACCACAAGTGCTCCACGCACTCCACAAGCACTCCACGTGCTCCACAAGTACTCAAGGTACTTCAAGTAGATCTCCCATGAACCTACAATAACCTACACTTCAACAGACCATACTTATGGAAGGAACTCCCTTGCCTTCCTCTTTGCTCTAGTATTTATTTTTATCACTTTAGTATTTATTTTTAACAATTTAATGTCATTTTATTAAAATCATGCATTTATCTTGAAAAACATTTATTACATTGTAATTATGTTCTTTTCATTACTTTATGCAATCATGTATTACAATATTTTTCATAACTTAACTTTTTAAACAAGTAGATTGATATCCTTCCAATGAATTCTTGTGCTTTTTGGACCTATAACTTGATAAGTAATCCACCCTCCAATCTTACTAATAAATCCCATTTCTAATCTCAATTTTACTGTAGTTCATTTTTCCTAATCCAAAAAGGAGTTTTTCACATTGTTTGGACCATAGAGCATAGACCTACATCTAGGTTCATCTATACCTTTCCCTTTCATTGAGTTTTACTTGTTTTATAAGGGAAAAATAAAATCATATAAAAACATAGTGAAACACCATTTCCAATCATAACACTACATATATGGTAATTATAAAGGTATGTGTTGATGCAGGATTTATGCACACCATAACTATAATGAGGTAGCCTCTAATGTCTTATGATCTCAATGGAGGTAAATTACACTCCAAGGTATGAGTTTTAGGTATGCAATTTTTGAAAACTTGTTGATGAAATAATAGGTAGGGTATGCAGGTTGTTAATAAGGTTTTTAGATGTAGGTATGGCCTTATAACAAAGTGAGTTCCTATGTGAATTAGATCGGTGGCATGCTTATAATCTACAATGTATATATATCAATATTTTAAAAAAAATTAAGGTGATGTAGGGTAGAAAATAAAACTCTATGGTCCTTGGGAATCACTCCTTTGGTTGGTTTCTAAACAGACCTATGCTTTCTCAAACTAATGTCTATTGCTAGCAGGCAATAGTACAAAATTAGTTAGACATAGTTAGGAAGTCAAAAGGAAAAAATATGTATGAAGTTCACATGCCTCAAACAAATATTTCTACATTTAATTCAGCTATTTCACACACTTGATCAAGAGATTATGGCTCAGGAAAGTGAATTATCTAAGGTAGTTATTGCATGCACACAAAAAACTACACCAAAGAAATCATAAATACACATTCAAAAATATGATTCAAATAACTTGAATCACTTTATTGATATATTTAATTATCTTTAAATATAAATTACACATCTTTAGATCAACTTATCAATCAAGAAATCAATAATCTATTCATAGTTATAGCACACTAAATATTTATTGAATCACACAACCATAAAAATAAAAATCAATTACATAGAATTAGAAATAACATACTCAGGACATTTTGATAATGATAAAAAATTATCATTTCTCTATATTCTAAAATAAATATGACCTAAAATCTAATTTGGATTACAATTGTTTTTATAGGCTTGGGGAAGGGGTCACCTCATCTTCCAAGTTCATGCAAGTGCTTACATGTGAAAATTATAACATATATTTATAAGTATGGTCTAAATCTATATAAGAGTATATTTATAATTATTTATTTAAAAATAGTCTTTGATAAGGATACGTAATGTGTTCATGTGTATGAATATAGAGGTAATTATTTTACAATTATAACTTGAGCTATTTACAAACTTTAAATAGATGCACCATTTACAAAAATTATACATGTATCCTTTCATAGGTTAAGAAAATAACCTATTAATCTTTCAAATTAGCTACCTTCAAATGAAACTCAGACATATGAATGAAGTACAAAAATATATTTACCAATGTTTTAGAACTAGTGGGACTACTGTTAGCCATGACTAATCTAAACTATGTATTGTATGCTCACCCATACCTTTCATATAATTTGGATCTCCATTTTTATATTCTTAGTTTCTGACATGTATGTTCATACTTGTTGTCTTAATGATGAGACCCAATGTTTATTGATAGATACAACTCAAGTGTTCAAATATCTATGTACTATTCCCATAATGCCCTACTATCTTTCAAAGTATGATATGTGTCAATACCTGATTAAGTCCAAGATATTTGGAAAGTGATCCTAGGATTTGTTCCATCAATCCTTTGCAATGGTTTAATACGGATCATTGGATCTTAATGCTTTTATCTAATTAACTCATATATGCTCGACACTTATAATTCCTTGCTTTGCTTTACTTCATATATGTACCAACTAACAGCTTCTTAGGGCTTCTAAGTTCCATGTAGTAGGATTATTTCTTCTTCCTATAGGTCATTGGATCTAATTATCAGGCTTTCATGATGGTGACACTTATCACCCTTGTATAGATTTGAAATTTCAACTTGCTCTCACATCATCTAATAAAATGGGCTTGAGTAGATGCATGCTATAAGATCTTGATCCAAATCTAAATACATATTTTACAAGGTTAATTTGACATTCACATGACCATCAAATGATGTCCTCATTATTGTCAATGATGTTTGCATGACTTTCAAATTTAATTCCTTAAATTATTCCATTATAAATGTTAAATTTGACATTTGCATTACCATCAAATTATGTCCTTGTGACCATCATTTAACATCCTTCTAACCATAAATGACATCTACATGATTGTCAAATTTGATATCATTAATTAGACATGTGTCATTTCCCTAGGACTCCCTGTTCCTGAAAACATAAAAGAAAATTACATAGCATAATACTTGGGGAAAATATGTATATAGGAACTTGTATGCATATTTTAGGTTAATGTCTTAGTATTAATTAAACATGATTTGGGCCTGGGCTAAAATATTATGCTCAAAACATAATGAAATTCTCTTTAAGTAAAGGTGTCATTTAGTAGTCTGGTATTTGTTTTAGGACTTTTGTTTTTTGTAAGGAATTATTTTAGGAAAAATGTCTACAACAATTATCTTGAAGGGTTATTTTCATCATACAATTTATCTAAAGGAATTGGCTAAAGGGAAAGGTTCTTAAAAAAAAAGTATTGGAGGGTATGTGGTCACTTCAAAAATACATAAAGGGTCATTTTAAAAATATCTGAAGGGTAGGTTGAGGATGTATGAAGGGTATGTGTCCTTGAAGGAAATTGTTTCAAGACTTTTGTGTTAGACAAAATGTTAGAAATAAAATTTTTGAAGGAAATGGACTAAGACATAAGTCTTGAAGGGTAG
Source organism: Torreya grandis (assembly GCA_037957365.1). Lineage (NCBI taxonomy): Eukaryota > Viridiplantae > Streptophyta > Pinopsida > Cupressales > Taxaceae > Torreya > Torreya grandis. Next base: position 334,174 of record JARHVA010007292.1, on the reverse strand, counting down.
GAGTGGATGGTTGAAGGGTATAATTCATGGAAAAAGTGCATAAATGGTTGACTTTGTAGGGTAAATTTTGTTGGGAAGAGGCATTTAAAAAATTCCCAAAGGGTAACTACAAAAGTATCGAAGAGTACTTTCAACAATAACAAAGGGCATGTTCAAGAAGTATAAATATTTGTGTCCTTAAGAAAAAATTTGAAGGCTATGTGGCCACTTCAAAAATGCCAAAAATTCATTTTTAAAAACTCTGAAGGGTGTGTCCCTTTGAGGGGAATTTTTTCAGGACTTTTGTGTCAAACAAAAATTCTAAAATAAATGGCATGGGTAAAGGTGAAATAAAAAAGTCCCTAAGGAATTCTTCATGGGTCAAAAGGCCATTACAAAATTCCCAAAGGGTAATTTCAACAAAGCCAAAGGGAAAAAGGGGCAAAGGGTCCTTTAAAAATGTCTTGAAGGAATTACTTTGGGGGAATTATTTTGGGCAAAATCTCTATAATAATTCTCTCAAAGGGATATTTTTGTTAGATAAAATGTCTCAAGGAATTAAAAAAGGCATGGGATAAAATTCCCAAAGGAAAAATGCAAAGGGAAATTTCAAAAGTGTTTAAGGAATTGTTTTGAGAAAAAGGTTGCAATAATTATTTTGAAGGACACTTTCACAAATCTTGAAGGGTAGGTTGGCAAGATAAAAAGGTCACTTCAAAAGCTCTGAAGGGTAATTCCAAAATGTCAAAGGGTACTTTGGTAATAGTTTGAAGGGTCTACTTTATAAGGCATTTTTCCATGACAAAAGTCCCCAAAAATTGACTTTGTAAAGGCTGAGGGGTAGGTTCAAAGGGGCCAAAGGTAAACTCTATCGAGAAAAGTGCATAGGAAAGTTTTTTCCCAAGAATATGTCTAATTTAGGGAAATTATTTTAGTAGAATTATTACAAGGAAAAATCTATGAAGATAAAATTACATTAGACAAAATATCCAAGACATAATAAACTTGAAGACAAATTCATGTAGAACAAAAGTTCTGAAGCTAAAATCCCAAAAAACATAAGTCCAAAAAGCTTGAAGTAACAAACCTGATAGAAAAAAAGATTTTGTCAATGAAGACATAACATCAACACCATTTTTCCTAAGTATAAGAGGCCTAATCATGATATTTTCCCATAATTTCTATAAACATATACAAGAGGGGGCTCAAAATCAAGACAATAATTTTAAAAAAAATTGGGTCCCCATTTCCTTATGTGAAAAAGGGGGTGTTGGGTAAAATAAATGATAACTTATAGGGTGAATACTCCTGGGTAATCAAGAATCCAAAACTCTAGTTTGGAATCCTAAATAAATCATGAAGCACTCCATAAAAGAATACTTAAATTAGACACATGAAAGAGACTCCTAAGTTATATCACACAACATAATCTCCTTCTAGTTTGTTGGATCTGTGTGTGTCAAAACATGTAGTTTATTTAACCCATATTGTGATGAGTTTTTCAAAGGATTTGATGGGGCCTTATGTTTCATTCTAGTATTTATTAAATCTCAAAAATAAGGGAATCTTAGGCATTGCTTTACTACCAGCTAGGCATCCATAACCTCGATAGAGATACCTTGGGCTCCTTCTCTTCTCATTCCATTATTTTTCTTTTGATCATGATACATGGTACATTGACCTTATTTCATGATGTGAACCTTTTTATTTTACTTAGAATTTATTTTTTTCTTTTGAATTCATTGATATTTTTCATCTTTTATTTTTCATTTATTCTTCTTTTGAAAGAGAAGAGCTAAAACCCCATTGAGTTGGTATAGTTCCAAAACAAATCATTACTGGAACATCATTGCCAGCAACACTTATACCCAAAATTATCATTCCAATAGGTATTTAATATGATAAGTGCATTTGATTCAATAAAAAAAGAAATTTTCTAAATTTATATGAAGTACTCTGAGATCAACCTCCATATTCCTAGTAAAATTATTCAATTGTGACACCATTCATAATAATCTATGATTACCTACCTTTATCCTAAAAACTCAAAAACATAGAAATACACCTAATCTATAAATTAGTCCCAATGTGTCAAAATTTAATTTCCCCTTTTCCATAAGTAATAAGCTCAATTGGTTTGGATTTTAACTTGGTTATAGTTAGAGCAAACACAATTTCAATCACAAGAGAAAGCAAAGAGCAACTAATCTAAGAAAGCAATGAAATCTAGTCTGGAAAACATTAAATCTAATATATGAATGCAAAATATTGAAATTAGGAACAATTATTCTAAAAATCAGGAAAGTAATCTAGAAAGCACTAAAAATATATTGTAGAAAGCATGGAAATCTAATCTAGTCCTATATCTAAATTCATCTAAATCTTCTTAATCAATAATATCTATAAATGGAATAACTCTAAAGTAATTCTTCAATAATTATCCATTAACTAGATATGTAAGATCATTACCTTAGAGGTCTTTTAAATGAAATACATTATTGCCCAAAATCTATAAAATTTGATATGGTCTGATCCATAATGGAGTAAACTAATCATGTTGTCCTTTTTTTCATGAGATCTATCCCATAATGACACTAGATGTAAAATTTTTAATGCTTTGAATTTTGATCTTTTTTCAAACCACCTTTTAACTACATCCTAGTGTTTGATAAATTTTTTCAAAACTCCAATCCTTGAATCCTCCATTTTTATTATATCTAGCAATATTGATTATGTTTTGTCATTTGGTTCTATGTAACATTGTATGAACTAATAAGTGGGTAGCTTTAATGTGATGGGAAAAACTAGCTTGCATCCATACACTAGTAGGTAAGGCAATGATTTTAGGGCTTGCTTGTATATCATCCAGTCTGACCAAAGAACATACTTTAGTAGATTGTGCCAATCACTAGGCTTATCCCTTGTTGACTTCTTGATTATCTTAATCATATTTCTATTCATTGACTCAGCTAATCTATTCCCTTGAGGGTAGTGGTTAGAAGATGACATAATTATAATCTCATTATCATGTGCCTACTTAGTGAAATCTAATGATACAAATACTAGTCTATTATCACATACCAAAGAGATGGGCATACCAAATCTAGTCATGATGTGCTCCTCTAAAAAGTGAATCACATCTTATTATCTACTATTATTTGTGACAAATACTTCCATCTATATAGTGAAATAATTTCTAGCTATAAGCATAAATTTATGGTCCATTGAGGAGTTTTGAATAATTAAACCAATAAAATCCAAACCCCATTGTGAAAATGGATTTCCTTCAATGATTAGTTGTAGAGGCATTGCCACATGTACTTCTTGCTTGGCCAACACTTGACGTTCATGGAAATTCTTGATGTGCATATGAGCATCCTTGAAAATAGTTGAACAATAATATCCTAACCTAAAAATTTTATGGGTTATGGTATTCCAAATAGAGTGACTACTATCTATCTTTTGATGCGAATTTTCTAAAATTTCCCTTGCCTCTTCAACAGACACATGTAATATAAATTATTTCATATATCCTTCTATAGAAGACTCCTTTATTTATCATATAATGAGTATTTTTGACCCTCAAAGCTCTCCTTCTTTCCCTACTAAGATCTAGGGGATTGGTTCCTATAAGTAAATACTAGATTATATCATTATACCATTCCCCTTTAAAAAATTATGCTATACATACCTCTTTAATGTTTATTTAGGGATCTAGCTCAATCATGAGTTGAACAATGCTTTATCCTCTAATGATATTTATAGGCTTAATATCTATGTCAAAATCTTAGAGCTTAGCCATCTGTTTACCTTGACATTCTCCCATCTCATTCTGTGATAGGGTGTGATTGATAGAAGGATAAAGTAAAATGGTGATGGTTTTGTTCCTCAATATATAATGTCAAAATTTATTCATTACCTTAGCCAAAGCAAAAATTTGGTTTTTTATCATCAAATATTTGAGCTCTACATCCTTAAAATTTATGCTCGTGAAGTTATTTCAATCCTTCTTTTGTGTGATAATGGCAATAATGGTGTGTTATGAATTGAATGAGTATAGATAAAAAATCCTTTGTGAAGTCTAGACTAATCAATACTAGATCCTAAGATATGGCATCTTTTATATCTTGGAATGACTTTTTGGATTTAGCTATCCATTAAATTTTAGCATCTTGCTTGGGCATAACATTTAGAGGCTTGAAAAATTATGTAAACCTTGAGATCAACTTCTTAATGAAGTTGATTTTCCTAAAAAATGACTTAAGTTCCTCCTTACTATTTAGCCACTAAATATTTTAGATTACCTTGATTTCTTCTAGATCGATGGTGATCTCATCTTTTGTGATAACATGCCCTAAGAGTTTCCCCTTAGTGACTTCAAATATACACTCTTTTAGATTTAAATAATTATCAAACTTCTTTCACCTTTTAAATATGGACTGTAGGTGAGTTATGTGATCCTTTTGATTCTTGAGAACACCATGAGGTCATCCATATAGGTAATTATGCATTTTTATATTAGTCCCCTAAATGCATGATCTATAACATGTCATAAGGTATCTCCTACATTAATCAGGCCAAATAACATCCTATTGTACACATAATTACCCCATTTCATGGTAAATTCCTTCTTCATTTTATCTTTGAGATGCACCCATATGTGGTTGTAGCTTGAAAATCCATCCAAAAAGGATATCATCTTAGAACCACTAACTATCTATATTACCTCATCTAGATGAGGTAGAGGATAATTATCCTTTTGAGAATCCCTATTCATATTTCTAAAGTCTACACATAATCTAATCTTTCTATCCTTCTTTATAATGATGGCTAAATTGGCCACCCATGTAAAATGTTGGATTGGGAAGATGATTTTAGAACTTAATAAATTCTCCACTTCTTTTTGAATAAGAGGCTCCAAAATAGGGTTGACTAGTCTTTGCCTCTATCTAAATGGTTTATGGTCTTGCTTCAAGGGAATTATGTGAGTGATGACCTATGCATCATATACCTTAATTTATACATACATCTAGGTGATAAAATCCTTATATTGAAAAATAAAATCCTTAAATCATTGGCTTTCCACCATGGTGTAGTTGAGATCAATATCCACATAATGTGGGTTATGGTCATCTTCCAAAATATTCCTCTTGAAGTATGATTCATAGACCTTGGAATATCTAAGTTACTTCACCTAAGGATATAAGTCAAATGATATTTTCAAGGAGACTAAGTTGATTGGAATTCAATTTTATTTAAGTTAGAGAATACCCTCTTTATCTATTTATTCCTGACAAAAATGGTTAATGTCCTTATCATCAATGATTTGGGATTTGAAATCACCTAAATTAGTTAGGAACTAGATAATCTACTAATCATCACTAAAGACCTAAATAAATTATACATTATCTGGAATAGAGAGATAGGGAACTGATTCAATGGAAAATATATTTACCTCAGACTCTTGTAATGGCTTGATATTAGCAACAGCTATAGCTAGTGAATCAGTGGCTTGATTTTGTTTTCTCAAGAGTGATACTATGTTGAAAGCTTCAAATATTTTAATTAAATGCCATGTTTTTTGGTTATACCTCTTTAAATAAAATAATTTTCATTGGCATTAATTTCTTATTTGGTGAACTACCAGCTTTGAGTCCCCAAATACTTTTATCTATTTTACATTTTTATTCACTGTAAACTATAATCCTAAGATTAGAGCCTCATATTCAACCCTATTACCAATACATGGAAACTATAATTTATATGTGGCCAAGAACTTCTTACCTTGAAGATAGATTATCTCATTCCCACACTTGATCCTTGCTTGGACTTGGTTCCATCAAAATGCATTGTCCACAACTAATTTGAACCTTTATGTTCCACGTTCTATGTTAAATTATGAGTGGTAAAAGTATAAATTCCCAATGAGGGAGAATCATACTTTCCCTCTTCATTCTTGACATTGTATTCTATGATGGGATATTGCATTCTTGGTTCTCTATCAATTTTAATCTAGTTTGTACCTCCTTTTCATGGTATCCAAATGTGTTAGAAATCTATGGAAAGATACCCATTAAGCATTTTAGACTAGTCTCTACTCATAAATAATCCATAGCCCTCCAATATATCCATTACCAAGATATCAATAACCATCTAGACTCTTGGTTCTAATGCTACTTGAATGTGTATGTTGTTAAATTCTCCTAATACTGGTACTACCATTTTATCTAGCTGGGAGACTGATCTCTTTGAAGGGCTAGGAGTGAGACCATATTTTTATGTATATAAGTGGGCATGACAATTACAAATGCTCCAAAATAAACCAAATAGTTATGAATTCTCTTAGTTAATGCTCTGATGGTCAGTAAGAATGGTGGTACTTTGGGATTATTTTTGTAAATGATGTAGGCATCAACAACATTTTTTTTTCCATATCCACTCTAGTTTTCTCCATAGGGTAATTTTTGATAATGGATTTCCATAATAGCTCTTTTTACTTAGTGATCTAGGCTAACTCATGGAGAGTTATATTTTCCTTAATCTTCATCATGTTTTCTAAGATATTATAGTCACCTTTATTTGGTTCTTCTTTGTTTGGAGGTTGATCATTCCCCTTTCGAGGGGGTGGATTGTTGTCTACTTTAGGATTTGGAGGAATTATTGTGGTATTTGGAAGAGTCAAAGTGGTAAGTTAATTCTTGGTCCTTAAGTTATACACACCTCTTTGAAACTATTGGAAATCATGAACTTCATCTGTATTATCTTCTAGTTAACTATCATGTTCTCCTAAGAAGGGAAATTTTTGAGTCTTGAAGAACATGGTTGTGCTATAATATCTAGGGTTCTGATGATATTATGGAATATTATTTATTTAATATTGCCTAGTTACTTCCCTTTGAAATATTTTAAATGCTATATAGAACTCAATGCAATCAAGTTGGTGATATTATGGCATATTGTGTATCATACACCAATTAGGGAGAGTTTTTTCAATGATGTTGATTTTTAGGAGTCTACCAAGTTGATCCATATTATTTATAGGACTATTAAATGGCATGGTATATGTTTGGAACCTAGTTTTTTGGTTACCAACTAGGGCATTGGTACTTCCCATATTTCATTGCATATTCAAAAAATCATTACTCAATTTCTAAACCATCTTATAGTTGGAATATAATTTTTATTTTATGGAATTTACACCTTGTAGAACAATTGTAGGAAATGCTATTTCATGCTAGTTGTATGGTAACTGTTACCTATCACATGATTGTTCAAATTACCAAAATTTGGTTGCATTATTTGTGTCAAAATAGGTAGTGTGTATAATTGATTCTAATTGTATGCTAGAACATTCTAATTCACATGTGGTATTATATTGAGCATTGGGAATCCATTTCTAATGTTAAGTGTCCCAAGTGTCTATGGGTTAAGTCTATTAATGCTAATGGAGTCTTCAATTGTTAATTCCAAAGTATTGGTAGTAGGTGATTTTCTCAAGAACACAATGGTAATAGGATCTAAGGCATTTTTGTACATCTCAAATGATAATGATAATTCTAATATATATCTTAGAGTCAACCATATATACATCATCTACCATATTTTTATTAGAAGCATAGATGGGCTCATTAGGTTCCCTGTTCATGCTAGTGAAGTGTTGATATACCAATCTAGGATTGGTGACTTATCCAAACCAAGCAAGAAAAGCTATTTGACAATCCTCCCAATTGGTGATGGAGTTTTTTTTAGATTAAAATAATAATTATAAGCAACATCAATTAAGTAAAAGGGAATAATTGACATGCAACATCTTTATCAACTACATTCACTAACCTCAAAGTGATTTTAATAGATTTGATATGCTCTTGTGTGATCCTTGGCCCTAAAGGAGAAAAACATGATAGATATTTTTAGAGGTTTTGAGGTAAATCATGCATGTCCCATGAGATGGCAATGGTAGATCCAACTAACCATGGTTGTTTCTAAGACATTGGTTGATTAACAAGTAAATGGTTCCTTATGGGTAAAGGGTACCCTAGTGGAGGTGGATTATTCTATATTAGAATTGTTGGCATAGTTCTAGGTCTCTTATGGCTGGCTAAGGTTGATACCAATAAACTAGCCTAGGAATTGGATATGGTAACTCTCCTAGGTGACTCTAGTGCAATTCTATGTAATTACTAACCTTTATTATTGGGAGGAAATTTAGGTCCCTCTTTTTAGTTCCAATGAAACTAGAAAGACCTATGATTTTTTAAATCAATGTCTATTACTACCATCCAATAGCACACAAGTAGTAAAACATGGTTAGGAAGTTTAAGGGAATAGAGATGTAAGAAGTTCACATGCCTCAGACAAAGTTTTCTCTTTTTAGGGTAGTTGTCGCATACCCTTGATCAAGAGATTATGACTTAGGAAAGTGAATTATCTGAGGTAGTTTTTGCACACATAGAAAACTACACCAAAGAAATCATAAATACACATTAAAAAATATGATTCAAATAACCTAACTCACTTTATTGATATATTTTCTTATATTTTAATAGTTATTGTACATCTTTAGATCAACATATCAATCAAGAATTAAGGAATCCATTTATAGATATAGTACACTAAAAAGTTATTGAATCACACAACCATATAAATAATAATAAATTACATAGAATTACAAATAAAATGCTTAGGACACTTTACTAATGATCAAAATTGTTTGCTTTCTATATTCTAATTTTTTTGACCCAAAATCCAAGTTGGATTACAATTATTTATAAAGGCTTGGATAAGGGGTTGCCTCATCCTCCAGGTTCATGCAAGTGATTACATGTGAAAATTAGAACATATAGTTCTAACTATGGTCTAAAACTATATAATAGTCTATTTATAGTTATTTATTTAAGAATATCCTTTGCCAAGGATACACAATATGTGCATGCGTACTAAGATAGACGAAACTTTTTTATAATTATATCTTGAGTTGTATGCAAACTTCAAATAGATGTATTGTTTACCAAAATTTTACATGTCTCCTTTCATAGGTTATTAAAATATACTTTTTATCTTTCACATTAGCCACCTTCAAATTAAACTTAGACATATGCATGAAAGACAAAAAAAATTTCTTTACCAATGTTCTAGAACTAGTGTCACTATTGTTAGTGGTGACTAATTTAAATTGTGCATTGCATGCTCTCCATGCCATTTATAGAATCTAAATTTCCACTTTTATATTCATCATTTTTGACATGCATCTTCATAATCTTTTTATTAACTTTGATACCCATTGTATATTGATAGATATATCTCAATTTTCCAAAGATCTAAGTATTATGCACATAATGCTCTACTAGCTTTTGAAATATGCCAATACCTAAATGAGTCTAAGATTTTTTTTAAAATTACTCCTAGGCTTCCTCCATTTATCCTTTGCATTGGTTTAATGTGTTTCATTATATCTTAGTGATTTTAGCTCATTGACTCATATATGTTCAACACTTATCATTCCCTACTTTTCTCTACTTCATATGTGTGCCACTTAACAACTACTCAAGGATTTTGAGTTTTATGTATCGGGATTCTTACTTTTTCTCATGTGTTATTGTATCTAAGTATCAAGCTCCTATGATGGTGACATTTTCACCCTCATGGAGCTTTGACATTTCAACTTACTCTCATGTTGTTATATCAAATGGGCCCGAGTAGACTCATGCCATATGATATTGATACGAATCGAAATGAGTATTTTATAAAGTTAATTTCACACTTGTGTGACTATAAAATGATATCCTTGCAACCATAAATGATGTCCACATGATTTTAAAATTTAATTATATAAATTATTTTGTTTCTGAGGTTAAATTTGACATTTGCATGACCATCAAATGACATCCTCATGACTGTTAATGACATCTTCATGACTATCAAATTTAATCTCATTAATTGGACATGTGTCATTTGCTTAGGACTCCCTACTCATACAAACATAATAAAAAAATGACTTATCATAATACTTTGGGAAAATATGTATAAATGACCCTACATGAATATTTTAGCTTAAAGTCTTAGTATTAATAAAATACAATTTAGGACAAAGCTAAAATATTAATCTCAAAACATAATGAAATTCTCTCTAAGAAAAGTTACCACTTTGTAGTTTGGTATTTATTTTTGGAATTTTATTTTTATGAAAGAATTTATTCAAGACATTTATGGGGAATTGTTTTTGACAAAATGTCTAAAATAATTATCTTGAAGGGTTATTTTCATTAGATAATTTGTTTAAATGAATTGGCTAAAGGGCATGGTGATCAAAACAAAAATCTTGAAGGGTACGTGGTCATTAAAAAAAATCCTAAAGGGTCATTTTCAAAGTATTCAAAGGGTAGGTTGAGGATGTCTGAAGGGTATGTGCCCTTCATGGAAATTGTTTTGGTAGGCTTTTTGTGGTGAAAATGCTATGAAGAGTAAATTCTATCACAAAAAATATCCAAGACACAATAAACTCTAAGACTAATTCATGCAGAACAAAAGTTTTGAAGAGAAAAGCTTGAAAAACATAAGTTCAAAAATCTCAAAGTAACAAACTTGATAAAATAAAAGATTTAGTCTATGAAGATGTAATTTTAATGCAATCTTGCCTAAGTATAAGATGCCTAATCAGGATCTTTTCCCAAAATTTGCATAAACATATAGAAGTGGTAGCTCAAAATCAAGACAATAATGTAAAAAAAATTAGGTTCCTATTTCCTTAAGGAAAAAAGGGGGTGTTGGGTATAATAGTATGCTCAATTGAATAAATAATGAAGATCAAAGCCATTATAATTTATCTCACTATCATCAAAATTTATATAGGATATCTAAACCATATGATTTATATGTCGTGTGTAAGAACCAATAATCCCATATAGTGGGTACCCATAATGTGATGAGGAGGATGTGATTTATATTCCATTTACACTTTTGGTTCCATCTTAAAATGGTGTTGCAAAGGAATGTTAAATATTTTGTATTTATGGTGATCACTAGGTTGTGATCCTAATTCCTTTATAGGATCTTCAAATTTAAGATTTTGGTCATCAATAAGATCTTGGATCTTATGCTTCAAGATGAAGTACCTACCTATAGAATGCTTTGGTCTCTGATGATAATAAAAATAAGCATTCACTTCATATATTCTGCGTATAGATTCACACATATTAAATGCAATAAGATGAGGGAGAGATATAATATAACACTCTAGTAACCATGAGAGTAATGAAGTTAGGGACTTCGGTAAATAGGATAATTATCTGCTTGGAGTATTGAATAAGACAAGCTGATAGGGTTGTTATGTAATTGTGTTAACCATGGTGGTTATTTCATTTTTAGGTTCAAGAGGTTTTACCTTATAACTTTGTTTGATTGTAAATTCAATAATAGATGTAGATGAAACTAGTGTGTTTACTACATACTTGAGATTATTCAATGAAATAAGCTTCACTTCACCATCTTTTACATCATGGTATAAGTCATTGAAATATTTGAACTTCTTAAAAATAATGGACTCATGTAAACCAACAATAAAAATTTCCTGGAATATGTCTTACAACTTTTTATCTACCATATGATTGGTCATTTTATCTAGCATTGTCTTATATCTCAAGACATATTCATTGACAAGTTCATTGGTTCCTTGTTTCTTTTGGAAATTTGAGCATATAAAACCTTTTCAAAAATATTAATGGAAAAATGTGCTAAAAATTGGTCTACAAGAGGTTTGAATTCTTTCACAAATTGAATAGGTCAATCATATAACCATCTCAAATTGTAGTCCTTAAGTTTTCTTAGAAATTATTTGTCAAAAGTTTATCATTGGAGGCATAATCAAGGCATGCCGCATAAATGGGTCAAATATGTTGTTAAATATCACTCTTGCCATTATAAAATGGAAACTTAGGTGCAAAAACACCACTTAGAAATGGTTGTAAATTAATTTAAAATGGAAGAGGGTTATGTAATACATCTTCTAAATCAATAGCATGAGGGAATTTTAAAGAATTTTGTTCAATGTTTGTAACCTTGTCCTCCAAGGTATTAATAATTTTGAGTGTTTGAACTATAGACCTAGTGGGATTTAGATTAGAAATTTGAGTAGTCACCAAATAGTATGTAAACATGTTTCCAGTAGTGATATGCATTGAAACTAATATTTGTGCTAAAATAATTTTTAATTTCATGGTATATGTAGTAATAGTAGTTTTGAGAAACAAAGGTTTAAACACGTAACCCATGACCCCACTAGATGTATTATGTTGTAATGTGTTCAAGGGGAGGGATGTTTTAACTATAGTTTTTTATTTTTTATTTCAAGTATATTTTTTAGGATCTTGTCAAGATATTCAAGATTTTGTCAAATACGCTAAAAAAATAATACAATTGCTTGCAGTTGATCATGGTATATTTTCTCATTTTCATTTGTTTCATGGTTTTAATTATCAAAATCTTCTTATATGATAAAAATATCAATATTTTTTTCATTATCAACATGGTTATCATCATGATCTAATTATGCAATCCCTCATTAGTTTGAGACATCTAAAATGGTGGGAGGTGAAGATCAATATGTTAAATAAACACACCTCCCAAGATAGGGATATGCTTAGGTTAAATTAAAAGTAGTATACGTATGAAATGAACAAGTAAATTAATCTCAAACCCTAGCTACCTTAAATCCCCAATAATTAAAAAAATCATTAATATAAATCAAGTTCACCAAATGTTTAACCTTAAAATGGATGATCATATTTTGGAGTATATAGGGTTAAAAATATATAAATGATTATTCATAATGGTGATAATCATATCTACAATAGGCCAATGGGTGCTAAACTCAAATATAAACATACATTAAATTTATTATTCTTAGAATAGGATAAATATATAAATTACAACTAAGTTATGCATGAAAATGATAGATAATTAATATAATTAGTTGGTTCTAATGCTAACACAATGTTAGATATATAATATACATAAAATATAATGGAATATGATTCTATAATAATCATTAGATTTTGTATGTAGTGCTTTTAGATTTATAGAAAATAATGCTAGTGTGGGATGGTTACATTGACACTATTTTTTGGGTTTGATGCAAGTCTCCTATACATAAAACCTATTTAAGAGGCTTGAAACAACATGGATTATTATGGGTTTGAATTTTCCTTCACTTTTTTGCATTTATACATTGGTTAGGGATATCACTCCTCATGAATTTGTAAAACCCTAGTTATTCATATTCATGGTGACCTTATAAAAAAATGGGTTAGTGGGCACACAATGTCAAGATGATCCCAAAGACCCCTTTATCATTGAAAATTTAATACATAATAAACACTCCAAAAAGGGACTCAAATTGATGTATTTCTCCCTTGTGTGTTGTATTATGTGTGAGTCATTCAATATGTGATAATCAAGTAGAATAATGACCTATCTTATAACTTGAAACTCTTAGTCTTCTCCTTCATTACTTAAGACATATGTATGTGATGTTCTTATGAATAATATGAGAATAGGATAAAATATGGAAGCTTTTGATTTATTGAGTGCTTGATCAAATGATTTTATAGGTCACCTTGGTCTATGTTAGGTCAAGAATGAATGAGGGTTGATCTTGTTTTTGTATCAATCCATTTGAATAATTAACTCACATTAAAGCACATAGGTTAAAAATTAATCTGAATTGAATTTGAAAAATATATGATGTTAGGTCACTAGACACATGCATCATGTCATGACACTAATGTTAACACTAGTGTTTATCCCAAATGTTAGTGTTCATGGAATAGGAAAGTAGGTACTAGCTCATAACTTGTAGAGATGGAAGATAAGTAAATTTTAAGCATTTTAGAAAATATAGATGTCCTAGGTAATCAATATAAGACCAGTCATACTAAGAGATAGGCCAAGGGGCACAAGATAGAGAAAACATAATACTTGCAAAAGTAAGAAATGTCCTATAAATGAGAGGAACAACCAATGTTTGAGTTTTCCAAGTATACATGATTAAAGTGATAGATAATACATAAATTTAATTTACATCTCCCAACGTTGAGAGGTGTCTTGAGGTACTTGGCTAACCTTAGCTTCTTGAAATTGTCATCCACACTATTTGACAACTTGTAAGCTATCTCTTGCTTATCTAATATATCTAGTATAAGTCTTGGAATAAATAAACAGGCTACCAATGTGCCTTTAACTCTTATGATATTGTTAAAGGGTAGAACCAATAATATCCTAATGTATTAAATGGAATTTTTATCCAATGTAATAATATAGGCATAGGTTTCCCATTTATGGATTTACAAACCACTGGGTAGAAATTATCTATAATTTATTACATGTAATCCATAAATTTTTGTATGTGAAGATGGTATAAATCATCACAGATTCTCTTTAACCCTTTCATATCCCAAGGTATATCATTATCCAAGGTAAGAGTATCAAAATAACATCTACCATGTAATAAATCATGTATAGATGGGCATCCATCTAGTCCTACATGCATTGTCTCTAGGTTTTTAGATTGAATATTGTAATTTCTCTTAGTGGGGGAATACTTTTGAATTCTAAAATTATATACAAAAGGGGACCCAAACCTTATCCACATAAGTGATTGATGGATCCCCATGTAATCTATTTACCAATGTCATAAAAATCATAACATTGGGATTGAATTATGCAATTGGGATATTCTTTTACATATAAAAATTATTTGGGTTATAGGCCAACTCCAATAAGGTATTTATATATTTGTTGTTCTTAAATTAATTGTTAACTACTATCTGGTTATATGATGAGATCGGTGGTGGGTACAAATATAAATTTCAAAATATAAACCTAGTACATAAGTTATAGGATGGACACTATTATTTTTATGGAATATATCTATAGTACAAGTGCCCATGGAAAATAAATTAAAAATTATGTTAGCATAGGGAAACACTTCATGTTTTACCATTACCTTATGGAACCCAACTACTCTAATTAATAATAAGTTGTCAATGTATTATGTATACAAAATATCTTCCAAATTTATCAATTATTTATGCTTTCTATCTTGTAGGAAGCCATTGAATCTCAATCTCTCTAAGTGCACACCCTAAGGGGTGTATCTAGAAAGGGGTGGGTAGACCATTGGTGTTTATTAGGATTATTATCCCTTATTGCCACTTGTTATCAATCCAACCATCTCATAAAATTGTTCCCCTAAAATTTGACTCCTATTTTACACCCTCCTCTAGTATTTTACCACATTCATTAGCTCTTTACCTAACCTAATGAAATCTTACATGACATAGCTGGCCACATCGACCTTGTATTATTATTGACAAATCTTATTAAGGACTAGGTCAACCCATGAATGACCTAGTCCATGACTTAGTTTATTTATGTAAATTATAATATTAGGTCAATTAGGTCAACCTTATCAGTTTAAACTTTTGAAAGAATTTAGGGTTAAATCTGCTTACATAAACACATACATTTCACCATTCTTAAGAGACAACAAGATTTAATTGTTCATTTGTGTTTCCTTAAAAAAAATTCTTTCACCATTCTACTAGAAGAATCTTATCTTAGGGTTTATACTTTGAGAGGAATATTGTCTTGTGGATAAGTCTTGGATGATTTTGCCTTTCTTAGTGATCCTGACAAAGAAAAATAACATCTTGTGAAGAACCTTTGTCCAAGGGAGAGATTAAGTCTTGACGAGTTCATCTTCAAGGTAAGTGTCTTTAACTTTGATCTTCTCTTTATTAGATAGAAGTAACATAAGTAATTGATTTTGAATATATTTTTATCTCCATGAATTAGGGTTTTACCTATACATAGATTAAATAGAATTCTCTTACACATGTTTACTTTTATGTTTACTGACCCCCATATTATGCCACAAGCTTTGGTGAACACTAGATTATAATTTTACTTTACTTATTATTAGTTTAGTGAATATGAAAACATAGGACCTAGTTAGGGTTACTACATAGTTTTGATTGACTGGAGAATTTAGAACCCTCCCTTATGATATTATTTTTATTAATATATCCCTTGTCTAGGTTTAGTGGATCCATCTTGGTCATGGCCCTAATTATTTGATGTATCCCCAATTGGAAGTATAAGTACAATTTATCTTCTCCAATCTAGGATTAATTTGTAGATATGATACATTTCCCATTACATATTATCCGGTGAACCCAACATGAATCTAACACTTTTTGGTTATATCTCACACTTTCATTTCTATCATTTCATTATTATTCCATATTTTTGATATTGTATTAAACTAGCCAATATAGTTCTAAATTTTATGTGCATGTTAAATGCATAGTTGCATTTAAATGACTCTATTTTTTGTCTATAGGTATTCATTATATATAGGTTAATAGATCAAATAGGTCATCATAGGACTCTTCTTCAGTCCCAATAACAAACTATGTTGAATAAGTTAACTTAGTCTTTTAATCAACATTCATATCAACAAACTAGGTTAAACAGGTCGACTTAGTCTTCCAATCAACATCTAGATAAACAAACTAGGTTGAACATGTATATTTAGTCATCTTATCTTTCTTCAACACATATTTTTATAAAACTAGGTCAAACTAGTCAACTTAGTTTACAAAATTTAAAAATAGAATTCAAGGCACTTTATCATAAAATTTACAATACTAATCATATTCTGTAATATCCCCTTCTAATAGGGATATATGAAAGACACAAAACTATGATACCAAAGACCAAAGCTCTGATACCACTGTGATATCCCCTCCAAATAGGAAATATAGCAACACAAAAAATCTCTAATCACAGATACAAACTTCCACAATAGATTCAAATAAGCATAAACAAATCACAGTATAATCTCTCAATAGCAAATCAAGATCTCATTACTTGTTCTTCTGGACGATTACACAATTGAGTCTCTGTTATACAAATAAAGAATATTAAAATTTGGTCATAAAACCCTGGCTTTTGCTAATCTGGAAATGAAAACTGGATCTGGAAGGGTCTCAGCCTTTTTGTGTCGACACACAGGCGCTGTCATCGGTCGATATCTCACCGACGTCGGTCTCTGTCGGTCGGCTTTCTGCCAACATCGGTCTTCAGTCGACCGATGTTGGTCACTGTAACCCTTTCTCTGTCGAGGTCGGTGCCTGATGCAGATTTATACAGACCTGTACGGACTTGGTACGGCCGCCAACCTGTCTCTTCTTAACCCCTGATAGCTCAACAGCCTGATCTCACAAATATAGATTCTAACACAAGATCTATCTCTGTATAACTTATTGGATCAAAACTAAATAAAGAAATTACCTGGAAAGCTCTGTGATAAACTTCTGTGTGAAGTTATCTCTCAACCCTGAAATTCTGTGATAACTTCTGGATGAAGCTATCTCTCAGATCTGGACCTCTGTGATAACTTCAGGACGAAGCTATCTCTCAATTTGGCGATAAATCAGCTGATATCTCACAGCCTCTAAATCACACACAATGAAGAGGGAACGTTCTTCACTGTAATGGAATCTTGGAACCCTTGGCTCAGTCTTCACAGAAGAATTACTTCAATTTTCAATAATCAATAATCTATGCATACCCCAATAATGGCCTCCATGTGAAACCCTTATACCCTCAAAAGATATGCTTGCTCTAATTAGGGTTTTCTTAAATTAGCATTAGGGTTTCTAATTTAAAATTAGAGCAAATAATTAATAATTAATAATTAATTATTAATGAGACCAAATAATTAATATTTGATTAAATCAATCAAATATTAATATCTCCCTCAATATACGTCAGATCCTCAAACCTATCGAAGCAGGTGAATCAGGGAGTGATTCCGCATATGACCATACCAAAATAAAGGTGCTCCGCTGCATGTCAAATATCCCTAAATAATAGGAGCATCAATCAAACATGTCTGAAAGACCCTGAATGAAAACCAAATGTAGAAATTCTGTGAATCAAAGTCAAGCCAAGCTCCATTATGACCCTCTATCCATCATATTAGCCTACGGAGGTCGCATAATAAGCTAATCATCAAGCCTGTCAATGTCCACGAAAAAGGGGACATGACAATCTGCCCCTCCGAAAATTGCTTGTCCCCAAGCAATCTCAGAATAATGAACTACTCGATCCACCTAGATCCCAAATGTAGTTATGCTCTGCACTGCTGTGAATTAATGCAAGTACCTGTAACATCAATGTAAGTAGAACAAAGAGGAACCCATAATCAAATTGGTGAACACAACTCAACCAATCTCTGAAATCACAACTGCCCTGGATGTGTCGATACTGTATACTGTGTACTTGGCAACTGCAAATTCCATCTACAAAAGATGGTGCCAATCCATCCCATAACTGATCTCTCTGTAAAGGCGACACAACCAACTGTACCACACTATCATCTATATGAGAATAATCAATATGGAGATTCAACTCCACTAGTATTCGAAACTCCTCAGAATCAGGTACTCCCAAATCCTGAATATGAGTGTGAGCCTCAACCACATGGTCCTCATCATCAGCTACAAAAACATACTCATCAGCAATACTCAATGTACTAACCTCTGAGTATACCTCCACACTCTGAATGCAAGCATCAGGCTCATCCTCACTGTCTAACACATGTGCTGAACTCACCTGAAGACAAAGCTCATCCACAACATCCTCAACTACCCCTACCGGTGAAGATAATGCAGATAAATCATTACCTAAAGATGTGTTAATATCACCCTGTACTGGATCAGCATAACTGTCAAACTCATCATGCAAGTGGCTGCATGTCATAGGGAAAGCACTATGATCCTTGGGCCTATTAATTAAATTCTTTAACCACATGCAAGCTCTAGGTGAGACATTTCTCCCTTTTGTCCAGACATACCATAAATCTTCTGCCAAGAGTTTGGAAATTTTATCCTCCTCCTCAAACAAGATTGTGAACATAATAGAGTGCATTGATGCTAATATATTGCTAGAATGAAACTCATCTAAAATATTCCAAAATATTTTAAACATCATGCGAATTTCACCAATACAACCTACTAACATCATAACATTTTCAAATCCATACCTTGCAAATGTTTCAAGTAATCTTGCCCTCCTTGAGAAATGAGGGTCTCTAATGTTATCCAACTTTTCGAAGCTTTTTACCATGGCATAAAGTACCTCTCTCATAATCTGATCATCATGAAAATCAAAGCCAGCTATGATCCTCATCATTTCACTAATGCAAGAGAGAGTTGCAAGTCTTACCACCTCATCATGATGTCTCAATAATTGGGGCTTCACCAACGAATCAAATGCTGGAAATAACGTTGTTTGCATCTCATAAGTATTTGAATGCTCAACCTTGCCTAAATAAGTGTCCAACTCCTCCAAAATTTTTAGAGTGTCATCTGCTTGCTGACATGGATGATCTAATTTCTTCTTTGCATTATGCATGCATTCTTCCAAATCTTTGACTCCTCTTAGAGCCATACTGATAATTGAATTGAACTTGGAACTACCCAACAGGATGGCAAGACATTAGTTCTGATGTGCCCAACAGGATGGCAGGAATTCAGCTCTGATACCACTGTAATATCCCCTTCTAATAGGGATATATGAAAGACACAAAACTATGATACCAAAGACCAAAGCTTTGATACCACTGTGATATCCCCTCCAAATAGGAAATATAGCAACACAAAAAATCTCTGATCATAGATACAAACTTGCAGAATAGATTCAAATAAGCATAAACAAATCATAGTATAATCTCTCAATAGCAAATCAAGATCTCATTACTTGTTCTTCTGGACGATTACACAATTGAGTCTCTGTTATACAAATAAAGAATATTAAAATCTGGTCTTAAAACCCTGGCTTTTGCTAATCTAGAAATGAAAACTGGATCAGGAAGGGTCTCGGCCTTTCTGTGTTGACACACAGGCGCCGTTGTCGGTCGATATCTCACCGACGTCGGTCTCTGTCGATCGGCTTTCTGCCGACGTTAGTCTTCAGTCGACCGATGTCGGTCACTATAGCCCTTTCTCTGCCGAGGTTGATGCCTGATGCAGATCTGTATGGACCTGTACGGACTTGGTACGGCCGCCAACCTATCTCTTCTTAACCCCTGATAGCTGAACAGCCTGATCTCACGAATATAGATTCTAACACAAGATCTATCTCTGTATAACTTATTGGATCAAAACTAAATAAAGAAATTACCTAGAAAGCTCTGTGATAAACTTCTGTGTGAAGTTATCTCTCAACCCTGGAATTCTGTGATAACTTCTGGATGAAGCTATCTCTCAGATCTGGACCTCTGTGATAACTTCTGGATGAAGCTATCTCTCAATTTGGCGATAAATCAGCTGATATCTCATAGCCTCTAAATCACACACAATGAAGAGGGAACGTTCTTCACTATAATGGAATCCTGGAACCCTTGGCTCAGTCTTCACAGAAGAATTACTTCAATTTTCAATAATCAATAATCTATGCATACCCCAATAATGGCATCCATGTGAAACCCTTATACCCTCAAAAGATATGCTTGCCCTAATTAGGGTTTTCTTAAATTAGCATTAGGGTTTCTAATTTAAAATTAGAGCAAATAATTAATAATTAATAATTAATTATTAATGAGACCAAATAATTAATATTTAATTAAATCAATCAAATATTAATATCTCCCTCAATATACGTCGGATCCTCAAACCGATCAAAGTAGGTGAATCAGGGAGTGATTCCGCATATGACCATACCAAAATAAAGGTGCTCCGCTGCATGTCAAATATCCCTAAATAATAGGAGCATCAATCAAACATGTTTGAAAGACCCTGAATGAAAACCAAATGTAGAAATTCTGCGAATCAAAGTCAAGCCAAGCTCCATTCTGACCCTCTATCCATCATATTAGCCTACGGAGGTCGCATAATAAGCTAATCATCAAGCCTGTCAATGTCCACGAAAAAGGGGACATGACATATTCTAACCCACCAAGGTTCCTCTTTTTCTCTCTCTATAAATTCAATACTTAATTATAGTTCTATTTTGTGCCACTTTATAGTCTATAAAACTACAACCCTGCAATAAACTATGTTGACCTGGTGAAATTAGTTACATAGCTTGTCTTCTATTTAAAAGACTAAGTTGACCCATTTGACTCTATTCTTAAATACTTTTGCTTTTGTAGAATAATATTGACCTATTAAAGTTTATTATATACTATTTTCATATAAAATTATCTAAAATAACTTTGTACCATTCCTAATTTTTTAATTAACAACTTTTTACTAGTATTTAATTCACACTTTCATTTTTAGTTGTTTGCATGCTTAGAGTAGCTCACAAAGTCTAATTAGGTCAGTTTTAAAATTACAACTTAGTTATAATATTTTTATATTTTCTCACACACTACCAAATCACAAAATATTAAAAGTTCATTTCACACTTATATTACCAAGGCCTACCTACTTAGATTTCATCACCAAGGGGGAAGCCAATTTGGTTCTATGGAATAGTATAAACATGTGATTAATGGTATATATTAGAAAAGCACATAACACCCTCATTTATATGTGATTGTGAAGTTGTGGGGTAGGACCCACTACCAAGCTATTACTATTGCCAATATAGATCCATTTCATCCTAAACATCTTGAAACCATCCATACATTGCTTTCTAGTTTCCTATTTTCAGCCAACTTTCCTATCACACTTTAAAAAAAATTATAACAATCTAATAACACATAGGATGACCACTTATTTTTAACTTACTTTTCAATTGGTTTCTTTCTCTCTAATCATATATTTTTTGTATTTCAAAAACCTACATTGGTGAGCATTAGTGAAAAGTTTTGTGTTGTGTGCCCTAATTGGATCACTCACATTGATCCAATTTTTTGTGTGTTTTCTTCTATTTCTTGCTTCATATTGCAAAACATTTCCCTATTTCAGCACACTATAATTTTATATCATATAATCTCTTAGAGACTATGTTCTCCTCTATTTGAAATACAAAGTCAACTTATATGACTTTGTATCCCTTTCTGTTGGTTAAGTTATAGTATTAATTTGACTTGGTTAACCCTATATCTCTATCAACTTAGTTCCCTACCATATTTACATTACTAAGTTAAACTAGTTGACCCTATACTCTCTTCTACCTTATTTTAAGTAATACACTATCAACCTAATTAACCTTATACCATATTGATAACCTTGATTTTTTGTCTGACTAACTTAGTTCTCTATCCTTGATTTATCTTTATTCTTGCTTAAGTTTTTGTTTACTTCCTCAAAACATCATGAAATCCACCATTATAATCTTTTTGGATAACTTAAATCCATTTAGACACTATATGGGGTATTCTTTTTTCCTTTTCTTTACCTCCCAAGAAAAACCTCACTCTTGGAGCACCTCTTCCCCTCCTTCATCTATGGATTATAACATGGTTCAAATCACACCCCAAGATGAAGTAGGTGGATCTAATCCCTTTTGTGCCTATCAATATAATTCCCATCTTCTAGATTTTCAACATAATGTGAGATAAATTTACAAAAGTTTATCCAATAATCCCATTGGTAATCCACCTTCCAATAACCCTCCCCCTAATGCCAATTCAAGGAGTCCTCCTACAATCACCAACATTCCAATTGATATAACTCAACTTCTTTCACAGTTCATACAATAAATGAATAGAATTAAAACTTCCAACACCTCTCAAATGATGTAATAGCAACATCATTTAATTAATATGTCTATTCAACCTCTGCTTCTAAATCCTCAAGCTAATCCAAATGTTATTCCTCCACCTTCTATAGATGCCTCAAAAAATGTTATTTTTTAACGTATCATGAATAAAAAAATTCTTAAAAATATCTAAAATGATCCTTTATCTCCTTTCATCATGTCGATTGATATTGGTAATATATATCTAACTATCAGGGATGATGGGACTAAATACCTTGCATATTTTCTTAAATCATTCTATAATCTCTATAGAGAGTGGATTCAAAATAATACTTTCACCATAACTAAACTTCTAGTTAAGACCTTCAATAGAAATGTATTCGAATGGTACAACTAAATTCCCCAACATTCCATTTTTCAACTTCAAGATTTAATCCTCTAGTTAACTAATTTCAACACAATGACCTTCTTAAAAATTTCGTTGGCCATTTCATCAATGTTAATCAATCTCCCATCGAATCAGCTCATGATTTTATCAAACAATGGAAATATCTAGCCTATAAGGCTGACCATATCATGATTGATGATAATTTTTTCAAACTCATTATAACTGATTTAACTCCTTTAACTAAGCTCTTGATCAAGCTAAACATCAAGACTTCCTCATGAATCAATTTGAAACTTATACCAAATTCCTTAAGTAATATTTTCAAACTTGTACCAATGCCATCACTAGCAATACTAATTAAATCAAACAAGGATTTTCCAAAGCTAACAAACCCCCATCTTATCACATACCATTAACTATGAAATGAATGAAACAATTCTTAATTCCCTCTAAACCATTTACTTATCCTAATAATCCTCCTAAATGGTATGACCCTAATCAATTTTTTTATATCCTTGCCAACATTAGTCATTAGAATGAAACTTGTAGAGGGATTACCAATTTTTTTGTCTCCTATATGCTTACTTATTCCTTCAATCATGAATCCATGATCCAGCTCCATCATCAAGAATACAACACCACTTCTCAAAAATGACAAACACTTAAAGTTTCCTCTTCTAACAACCAAAAATATTTTCCCACATATAATAATAAATAAAATATCAAGGATGTTTGTGTCATTGATGTTGACTATGACAAATATTAAAAATATTCTCAATATATTAATGCAACTAAGGTCAACTATCATCACAAACTATCTCACAAAGATCTTGTCACTAAACCTAGGAAACCGTATTTGGAAGAGAAACTTCTCAAAGATACTAAAACCACTCATTTATATTATAAAGTTAATAACTCCATCCTTCTTATGAACCCACAACCACTTCCATTCCTTTGAAATCTACTTTACCTTATAAACTTCACATTGGTTCTTCTTATAAATCCCATTCAAAATTTCTCAAAAAACTTAACTCCATGCCTTATAAGATTAGCCTTGTGGAGTTAGTTTGTAACTCCCCTTATCATTGTAAGTTTATCATGAAATAATTAGATGAAATTAAAGATCCATATTATATAGATGAAGAACCACCCTCTATTAAGTCTCAACCTACCAATGTGCATACCATCGAATCCATTTGCCCTTCTTCCAAACCATCCATTTAATTTATTGAAGAGGAAATGACTAATGATGAAATCCTTTTTTGCATCGATGATCTACCACTATTCATTAAAATAACCATTAATACCACCTTATTAGTTAATTTCTAGGTGATGAAGGGTCTATTATTAATGTGAAATCTTTATGGCTCATCCAACAACTTCACTATAATAAGGATCATCTCAATAAAACCTGTCTCACCTATCATGGATTTGATAAAACTAATCAAAATCAACTCAATTATATTTGTCTTCCCCTAAAAATTAGACTTAAGATAATTTAAACTAAAATTATGGTCCTGGGTTTCACCTCATCTTATACCATACTCCTAGGCTACCCTTGGACTCATAAAATGAGGGCCATCACCTATTTTGATAGACAATGCATCAAGTTCCTACATAATGGTAAATGGTATAAACATGAGTTTGATCCTAACCCTTGGAGTATTCAAATTCCCAATCGTAAATCTCAATATTATATTCCTACCACTCTTACCATCAATAATACTCCCTTACTTGAATTCATCAACATCAATCTAGACTTATAAGTTACTCCTATTGATTTGGATGATGATGAGCCTATTGAATTACAACATACTTACATCACTACTAACTTACATCCTTATATCTTAGAGTGGGTTCCTCATTCTTTATTACCTCATGATTTTACTATTCCTCTCATTGATGATATCACTTATTTTCCCATTCCATGTAATGCCTAAGACTCTTCTGACCTAGAATATACCTTTACATGTAATGATCATGTTGTGTCCAAATTATTTCAATATCCTTTAATCATGTCTCCATGTAAATATGGTGATCTCATAATTTACCCTTATGAAACTCCTTCTAAATCTCAAGCATGTACCATTTCTCCAACTTATGATGATAACTATATCATAGACCAAGATCAATCTTAAGACTTGAATGTTCAACATTATTAGAAAACTTTATCCCAAATACATGATTTTAACTAAGGTGTTCAAACAATTTATATTGATTTTGAATTAGCTCCCAAAGCTAATGTACCTCATATTAATCCTCCACTTATTTATACTCCTTAGGTGGTTGAATAAATCCTACCTTTATAACAACCATAAATTATTACATATTATCTACCACCTACACTTCTTATTATCATTGTATTTGATTCTTCCCTTAAAGAAACTAATGGCACACCACTCTCATCCAATCAACCTAATCCTACTCCCAAGATTACATTAGATGCAAAGGCCACATATATTTGTCAGATATATTATTAATATGAATACCATGGTAATCAAATTCTTTATCTAAAAGTAGATGTTGATTATTATGGTACTCTTCCCACTTTTATTATTGATGAATCCATCCTTTAATTTCTACATGCCTGAGAATCTCAACTTCCTAGACAACATCACAGACTCAATAATTTAAAAAACAAAGCCTCCTATTTCAATAAATTCATCACTAGTATCAATCCTAAAATAAATCAAATTTCCTCTTTTCCTAATGCACCATATCATTTCCAATATTGTATTGTTATGTTTATCAAAGAAATTACTCAAATCAAATATGGTACTCCATCATCCCCTTAACCTATTACAATTTATTATGAACTCACAAAAGCTAAACATGATAAATTTAACTTGATTTTTGATAAATATAATTATTTATTTGCTTGGTCCTATGAGGACATGCCTAGTATTGACCCTAAAATTTTGGTTCAGAATATCATCACTTATCTGAATGCCAAACCTATGTGCCAAAATCAATGAAAATTTCCTCCCAAAGTTTCCAC
This sequence comes from Torreya grandis, assembly GCA_037957365.1. Classification (NCBI taxonomy): domain Eukaryota; kingdom Viridiplantae; phylum Streptophyta; class Pinopsida; order Cupressales; family Taxaceae; genus Torreya; species Torreya grandis. The sequence continues at coordinate 308,096 of JARHVA010007292.1, read as the reverse complement.
CTTATGTCATAAAGAAATTATCAAGATTCTTGACACTAAGTTTATTAAACTTATGGAATATTTTGAATGGTTTTCTAACATAGTACTTATTTATAAAATGGTCACCATGGTCATTAAAATTTGCATTGATTTTTGTAATCTTAATCTTGCTTGTCCTAAGGATAATTTACCTATACTTTCAATAAATTCCATTATCAATTCCACCATTGGATACGAAATGTTGTCTCTTATGGATGGTTTCTTAGGTTATAACAAAATTCACCTTGCCCCTGAAGACTAACATAAGACAAATTTCACCACAAAATGGGGCATATATTGTTATGTTAAAATTCCCTTTTCCCTCAAAAATGTTAAAACCACCTATCAACAAGTAATGACTCATATCTTTCATGATCTTATTCAAAAAAATTATAGAGACATACATGGATGACCTCATTTCTAAATCCAAATGTCACAAGACTCATTTATCTAATCTTTCCATAATCTTCAATCTAGTCTAAATACAAAGTTAGACTAGATCCTTAAAAATGTGTATTCAGTGTCACATATGGAAAACTATTAGGGTTATTAGTTTCCCTTTATAGCATATGTGTTGACCCTGCCAAGATTAATGTTAACATAAACATGCCCATCCCTCAATCCATTTTGGATATTTATACTTATGTAAAATTGGGGAAATTATATGATTTATTACTAAATGTATATATTCCATCAATTCTCTTCTCAAGAAATGTAATACCTTAGATTAGATGGATCCTTGTCAAAAAAAATTGATAATACGAAAGAATCATTGCTTCACCCACTTACGCTTTGTCCCCCTTCAAATGATCAACCATTAATATTATATACCTATTCTACACCCATATTAGTGGGGGTAATGCTTGCCCAACAAGATGATACTATAATGGATTATGCCATCTACTATATCAATTGAGGTCTCATTTATTATGAGAAACATTACATAAAATTTGAACATGATTGCCTCACCATATATTTTACAACTAAAAAACTTTGACATTATATAATTTATCAAACCACTCATGTTATCATCTATTCCAATCCCCTTCATCAATTCTTCTCCAAATCCTTTCTTCCTTGAGATAGAATTGGCAAGTGGATGGTCCTTCTCATGGAATTTGATCTCCAAATTACTACCCAAAAAGTTGTCAAAGGATAAATCATTGCTAATCAACTTGTCGTAGCTCCTATGTCAACTATAAAAAACCTTTAAGATAGTCTTCCCAATGATAATATTATCTATATTGAAGGTCTTAATCAAGACATATCTCTTAAAGAGTACTTCCATAACTTCACTTCTGATCTTGAAACAAGTAATCTAGATGAGTTTGCTCTCTTCCGTGATATTACTAATCCAAAAGAAGCTATCAAATAACTTCTTAAAAATATTATCGATCTAAATTAAGATAATTAGACCCTTTATTTTGATGGTTATAAATACCTTCAAGTAGCTGGGGAAGGTTGTATCCTCATGATTTCTCTTGGAAAAAACATCCCATTAGCTTTTCACCCAATATTTGATGTCCCTAATAACATGGTAAAGTACAAAACTTGAATCTTAGGCATGAGAGCATCCCTTGATCTAGATATCTAATATTTACATAATTTAGGTGACTCCTAACTAATTTTACACCAAGTAAATGGTGATTAATAATACAAAAGTGAGAATATCATTTATTATCATTAAATTACAACTACTCTCACTGAATATTACACACTTTTTGGTGATCCTTGGGTTTATATTTTATGAGTTACAGTGTAAGACCATGGATAGGACCTAGCCTTCCTCACAAATACCATATTTATCTTAATTACCTTTCACATTATTTGTACACCCTCATGGGTTTATCTTTTATGAGATGTAGTGTAAGACCATGGATATGACCTGACCTTCCTCATAAAATCATGTTTTTTTCATTCCTTATCTAGAATGTGTTTTACAATGATTATGAGTTTCTGTTCTTTGTTCTTAGCTTTAGTTTTTACTTCTTTTGATAGATTACATTTGCATAATAATCTGTCCTAACATGTTTTCCTACCTTTCCCTCATTATTATGATAAAGAATCACACTTTACTATCATTGTATCTTTTTCTCGCCCTTTATCACATTTTTTTTTATTTGAAGTAATTCAAATTATCTCATGTTTCATTACTCTTGATTTCCCTTCCTCTCAATCCACATTAGATAATACAAGGTCAAATTTAAGATAACACTTTTCTTTTGCATGAATTTATGAGACTCTTAGACACCATGCTCTCTAGGTTTTCTCGCTTAGCAACCAAGTCCAAATTATTAAAATGAAAGTCATATTTAGCACCCATGTTTGTTTTTATGAATTTTTATGGAAGAATATAAAAAGGCCATAAAAAAATTTAAAATACAAATAATTTGAAATAAAAGGAAATGATATACAAAAGATAACATATAAATTTCAAAAGTCAAAATCATACCAAAAGACATGATTACAAGCACATCTCCTATCTTCAATCAAAGATAAAACTCCATCATTGGACTTAAAATATATCCAAGGTCCATTGGGGTAGGTTAATTTGGTAGATTAGATAAGATAATTCAACAAACTCTATGGTGCATGTAGACACTAGAAATATGCACACTATGATTCTAAATGTTGAAGTTCCCCTAGATTATCTTAGGACCCCCTTAGGACAAATATAACCATTTATTCCCTAACTGATCCTAACCCATGGTTAGTTTCCCTAAACTAGCTTAACCAACCTTTCACCCACCTTAACCCTTCACCATGACCATCGATGGTTAGGGTGCACCTCCTTAAATACCAACATGCAAGTCATCCTACCTTGATTTTCTAAAAATATCTCATCTTAATCTACATGTGATCCATTATATGAGTAAGTTATAATTATAAGGCCTAATTAGCTTCTTGTTGAAACTATCTTTCCTTGCATATAAGAAGAGAGAAGTAGGAAAATGAAGACCATCTGTAATTGCTATCAAGAGCTTGTGCATCTAGAGTTCTTTTTTTTTGTAGGTCATTCATCATCAAAAATCTAGTAATATAGATATCATGTCAGAGAGCCAAATTACCATTATTAATTCACCAAAGCATCAATTATTATTACTTTGTCAAAATCATGTCAGACTCCACCAATGAGTTATCCACCTCAATCACCACCCGATCAGCTTTCTATAAGATAAGTATTTTTTTGGTATTCAATTACTTTATTTTACTTTTAAACTCAACCTAGCACTAACTCATCTCCAAAAAATACACCTTCTGATCCTATCAATTAGTTATTCATCAACCTAGATCTACACTTAGTAGCCATCGATAGTTATCTCAATCACTAATGGTCTACCAAACGACCAACAATTATATCAACCGCCAATAGTCACTATGGTAGGAAATAACATCAAGTTATTTCCACCTACCTACCCTCTACCCAATATAATTTTTTGTGTCCCTACCTATTGACAAACCCCTATCCTATTTTCTATAACTAACCCAAGCCCTTTATCACTAGTATTGACTTACACATTGTTATATTAGTCATTTATCATTTATTTCTTTAGTAATCATTTCTTGTGTTCAATTTAAATATCTTTTGATTATTGATGCAAGTAATTTATATTATATTTTATAATATTAATTATTTAAAATGTGTGGATTGATAGCCCCTGAGGAATCTCCTACTTTTAAGATCTAGTTAATGTTAGGTAATCTAATCAACTATCTATCTAACAAAAAATTTTGCTTTAGTGTTGTCTTGTTCATAGTTCATCCTACCACACCAAAGAGGATTTATTAACAATATCATAATTAAATTCACACATAATCAAATAAGTTTTTTAACCATATACATATTTAATTTCTTCTTATTATTTTATAAATATAAGCTAAAATTCACTAAAACATTATAGCATGCCTAGTGGGACCTTAAGTATTTACTTTGGGTTTATTTTATTTACATCTATATGATCTTATATTTATCTATGCTCATTAAAAAATTAAATATATTTTGGATTTAAAATCAACTGCATCCATTACTTGCTTCTAATTTTAGCTCAATTTGAATTAAGGGATAATAATTTTATTGTATAACCCCTTTTGTTGCACACACTAAACCAAACCACCTTCATCAATTAAACATAAAAAAAAATTAAGAAAAGGCCTAACTAGGATTTCATCACCTAGTGGTAACCTTATCCCTTTCCCAGCAATCCTACATGGAGGTCATTACCAAGGGGAGAACCAACTTAGCTCTCTAGTTGAGTATAAACTCTAAAAACTGGTATACATTAGCTAAACACCCTTATCATTATAGTGTGTGAAGTGAGGGGTTAGGCCCTAATACCAAGCCATGTATTGATTCCCAATACAAATCCTTTTGAAAACCTAAACAACCTAAAACTAACCATAGATTGCTTTTAAAGTACCTAATCTATAAGCCAACTTTTGTCACACATTCTCATAACTTAAGGCATAATCCAAAAGTGAGATTAAAATTAACCATGAGATTTTAATGTACTCTAGTGTGTGTTGGATTTCCTTGATCATTTTCTTTCTTTCTCTCTATTTGAGTTGTAAGATTATTTGTGTTTCCTTCTCATCCTACTTGCATGGTTCTTACTCATCAATAATGAAGAGATTTAACAAACTACGACCCATCTATATATTATTCAATCTCCTCTACCTCTTCATCCATAGATTATATCTTATATTCTAAGATTTCTCATAATTTTGATGTTTCTAGTGTTCCTCAAGTAGTTTCCCAAGGTAACCCAAACTATGTTACCTTTTTGGATAATAACTTGGTAGCCTTATAATATTATCTTAACATGGTAGCTCATTATAAACTCATTTAAATACCACCTATTTATCCACCATATGGCATACCATTGGGATTTTTAGGTAAATATTCTATTACTACTATCATAACCCAATCATTAAATACTTAAACATCTACCTTAGTTGGTAACCCATCTGACATAACCATGTATAACAAACTAGCTCAACCTTCTAACATCCAAACATCTCTTATCCCAACTAACAAATCTTCTAACATAACCAACACCAAACCTTTCCCTACCCATACCCCAATTACTATTGTGGTACCTACTACCACCACCACTACCATTCCTTCGGTTAAATCCACTCTACTTAAAAACATAGTGGAACCCATACCTTTTACCTTATTGCCTATCACTACTAGGTTTATTGATTATCCCTTACCCATGCCTTAACCACCCGTGCCCACTCAATAATCCATACCCTCTACCTAACCACTTGTGACCACATATTCATATGTGGCTTCAACCTAACCACTTGGTGACCACTTACCCATATGTTGTAACTTCTCAACCTCTAGTATGTCACTCAAACCCAACCATAGTATGCACCTTACAACCATTTAGGTTTACCACCCAAAATAGACCTGATGAAGATGCTCATGGACAAGATGACAATTATGGATTCATCCATCTGTAGGGCTCACAATCTCCTATCCTATGAATAGATATGTAATGAGCCCATCCACCCATATGTGCCTATCAGACAATATCCACCTCAATGGGAACTTCTTAATTTCTCCAAGTTTTAGATCAAAGAGGATCCCTAAAAACACATTAGGGCTTTTAGACATTCATTTTATTTGATTACCTATGATGATGACCTCCTCTAAACTTTTCCTATGTCTTTATCAAGACCAACATTGGAATGGTATAATGTCTTAACCAAGCATTCCATATTATCCTTCACCCAACTATCTCAAACTTTCTTGGATCAATTTTTGATAAGTATCTCTAAGAAGGTTTCCAGCACTGACCTCTACTCCATTTTTAAATTTGATGATGAATCTATTACCAAGTTTTTAATTCTTTAGTGGAGCCTAATAAACCAAATCTCCTTTGCCCTACCCCAACCCAAATTAATCAAAATCTTTATTTGGGTATGTGCCAAGTACATCTCTTCCACATTTCATGTTTAAAGATTTTAAACCATTAACAAAGATTTCACCATGGCATGTAAATTACAGAACAAAACTATTGATGAAGGAAAGCTAAAATTAAAAAAACAAGAACTCTACCAATAAAACTAATGAGGCTTCTTCCTACAAACAAGGCAACCAAACCCATACTGGGACCAAAATTAAGGGCACTATAAACATGGTTATCCTTAAAATTGCCTCCCCATCATCTACCAACAAACCAAATTCCTCTAGTTCCTCAAATAAAAACATGAGAAGCCAAAAATAGAACACCCCAAAGCAATTCACTTCAATCAAATAATCATACACTTTGATACTAGAGATGCTATTGAAAGATAATATCATACAACTTCCTCCTATCAAATGCCCTTAGTAATTTGATTCTTCTCATCCTACACCTAGTTGGTACAAAAAGAATAATCTATGTGCCTTCCATTGAGTAATAGTGAATGATGTTAGTAGGTACAACACCTTCAAGAGCATTATCCAATCTCTCATTGACAAAGGCAAGCTTGTGTTCTCTCATGATGGCGATACTATTAACATGATTTTTGGCATGCTCATTATTGAAGAACCTACTAACCAACATATATGTTCCTCAACCTCTCTACTTATTGATGTAGTGAAGTTAATTTCTCCTATTTTGGAAGCCCAAAATAAGGAAACACTCCTTTATCCTCCTCTACTTATTTAGTGGATCCATCAACACCTTCGTTGATTGACATACTAGAATAAGCACCTATCTTACCTTTTCCATCAACCACTGAGCAACTTACTTCCCCTTCAAAAATCATTCTTGAAGAGGAAGCCCCCATGTCTACACCTCCTATAGAGGAGTCAACCACTCAAACATTAAATCCTTTAATTAAGGAAAATGATGAGGTTAACACCCCTTTATCTCAAGCTATGGACTTGTCTTTCAATTCCACTATCTAGGGAATACAAACAACCTACAAACCATTCTCTAGGTTAGTGTAGAAATTAGAGTTTGTCTCCAACATAACATGGATCAAGCCACATTTTGGGAACAATTAGGGATATACTATATCACCAAGAAGGAACCTCCAACCACACCTTTATCAAACCAACCCACCAATTATATTATCCAAACCCCCATCTTACCAACCAAACTAATAGTAACTTCTACCAACCCAATATTTCCTAAGCCATCCAAAGAATCTAAACAACAAGAAACTAAATAACATTGTCCAACTATTGTCCATTTTTGTCCCAAATACCAAAATTGTTCTAGATTCAAGAAAATGGACATTAATCATGAAGAAAAATGGCAAAGTATTCAGAGTTCAAGTTTTTGAGTGCATAGTGTAGATCAGGTTTCCAATGGTGCTTAACTTCTAAATGTTTTATAAGTACAAGTAATCTAGGTTTATGAACTTGAATTACTCAAGGACAGTGTAGATTGGATTCTCCAAGTTGAATGACTTTGGGTTCTTTTAAGTGCATGACTTTGAGTTTTTAGAGTTGAAAGACTTAAATTACTTTATAAGTAGTCAACAGTGATAACTCTGAAGTAAGGAGTGGGGCTTGGAAAACTTGATTTAGTCTTGGATAGTGTATTTTAGGTTCTCTTTTATAGAAGTATTTAGGTTCTCCAAGGTGAATTGCTTAGATTTCTTTATAAGTAATCAACATTCCAAAACTTGAAGTAAGAATCCATGACAAGCCTAATTTGGTCTTGAACAATAGTCTTCAGGTTCTCCAAGGGATAAGTCTTCTCTAATGGTCATTTTTGAAATAAGGTGGTCTAAGCACAAATCTTCAAGGACTCTTTCATAATAATAAGTGGTCCTCTTAAAAAAACTTGAAGAACCTTTTGCACATTTTTGAAGGTCATTTTCAAATTCTTTGATAGACCATTTCTTCAACAATCTTTTTGAGGGGCACTGACAATACCAAAGGCACTTTTCAATAAAATATGAAAGTACCAATTCATAAGGTTGAAAGGCCTTTTATTAGCTAAAAAGGATAGTCAGAAAATTTGAAGGGATTTACATAAATGATGATGGGCACTAACAAGCAGTAAGAGTAAAAGACAAAAAGAGACGCAATACAATTATCTGAAATTAAAAGTTTGGAGGAGTTATGAAATAAAAGTATGAGGGATAGTTACAAGGAAAAATCTATGAAAATAAGCCATCTCAAAAATAAGCCAAGTATAGAAAGCATAAAATAATGATTAAAATAGAAAGTTTTGAAAGGAAAATTATAAAAAATAGTTTGGGGTAAAATAGACCAAGGAAAGTAGAAAGGCTTAGGAATAACAAGGTCAATGGTCAGTGAATCCAAAGGGCTGGTCAATCAAGGACAAGTGGCACAAGTACATACAACACACTTTTGGAACATGCAAAGTGGTAAAACAAGGATTACACATGTCTAACTGGAGTAAGGAACATGCAAATACCAATTGAGATAGTCTAAGTTGTAATAAAGAACATGCCAAGATTTAATGCAAAGAATAAAACACTCAGACCTAGTATAGACATGTAATTACCACTAGTATTGCTTGCTCAGTTTTGAAGATAAAGCTTTGAATACACAAAGGGCTCGAGGATATTTTATGGTTATGTTGGGAATTATATTCCATGGTCAAAGAAGTTTCAATAATAGTGGCTCTAGTCATCAACTTCTTCTCCCCTTTTTATATTCTTTGATACAAGTCTTTCTTCTCTCTTGTCCCCTTCTTTTATATATACAGGATTTCAAGCCATTGTAAAGGGTTCACAATTTTTTAGATTTTATTTTACCTTTCTAGGAGATGAGACATTCTTTGAGATATTGCAAAATATGCTCAGCTTGATTAGGCTTGACCATGTCAAGCACTTGTAAGAACTACCTCTTGATGCAATAAAAGGACTTTCTTTTCCTATCTCTTGCCTTGTATTCATGTCTATTGAGTTGTGCATTATGGTAATGTGTGAAGGAGAATCTTCCTCATTATGGTCCTCCTTTTTATCATTATTTAGGGTGTTTTAAAATCTATTAGTATGTTTAGTTTAGTGTTATTTCTACCATTGATGTGAGATTTTAGTGAGCCATATAAATCTTCTCTATTTGAATTCATTGATTCTAGAACCTTCTCAATGAAATACTAATGCAACCAGCTCAATCTTAAGATTATGAAAATTAGTATTGTCCTTTGTAGAATTAGTGTGGGTTTAATTTGGTGAGATTTTACAATTTAGTTTTTGTGCATCACTTGGTTAGATTTGTTAAGAGCCTTTATCCCATTTTGAACACTTCTCCCTATGAATCATTAGTTTAGCTTTTAGTTTAGGTGAGAATCAAAGAGGAATCAGCCTACTTCAGAGGTCCAACCTTATTATAAGATACCCATAACCTAAGGTTGTTCCCATGCTTATAAATGGAAGTGAGAGAGCTTGAAAAACTCTCCCACAAGGGTGTAATTCTATGCTACAATAGTTTTTTGCACACCTAGTGGGACCAAGGTCTAAAGTAGTAGAAAGACTTTTGGTGTTGTTATTCCACATATAATCCTTTGAAGGAATTTATAAAACATCAATGGTTACTTTGATAATCTATCAGCTATATTAAAGTAGTCCAAATGCTTGATCATCATTATCTGGGATGTATAATCAATCATATTTTGATCAAAATGCTCAATCTCCGCCTCAACATCCATCATATCAAGTTAGCAATGTTTATGGCTTCACCTCAATGGTTCTCAATATTATTATGGGTAGCCTTCTCAATCTCCAAATATCCTTAGTTTTTGTCCAAACTAATACATCTCAAGTTGGAGGCAAATGCTCTTAAGGTATCAAAAGTATATGATGGAACTTAATACACAGAGGGGATATGGTCAAGATATCCCTGACCACATCATTCATGATATAAGAGATGCATTAAAATGAATGAAAGAGAAATGGGCACCTATTGAAAGGGAAAATTAGAAAAACCTCTCAAATGAGATGTTGAGTGTGGTAGTTACATCCAAAGCATTGAGGATAAACTGAACAACCTTGAAGAATAGTAGGTCTAATTATGTCAACCTTATATGTCTTCATATAAACCACCTGAAAACTCATATATATCAACCATTCTTCCCTAAAATGACACTCCAAGCAAAACCCCTTATGTTCTAAGTTCTTCAAGTGTCCCTCAAACCTTCCCTTCTTAGAATTCAGTTCGAGAAAGATTTCAAAGAAAGGAGGAAACTATTATAGAGCAGCCTATCATTGAGATCCATAACCCCACTTATCTTCCTCAAAAACCCTCATGTACATCATAACAACCCTCTTATGTTCATTATCTTCATAAGGCCCCTAACCAACTTAAAGAGAATTTTTTCAAAGAAAATATAGATAGGTAGATCAAAGAGTGGGAATTGAGGATGAAGAAAGAGGAAGAGAATTGAAATCAAGAAAGGGTAGCTATTTCCCACATGTTCCCCTCATGGAAGTTAGTTAGGTAAGGCATAAAAAAGGGTGAATAGGCATTAGTGATGAAGTTACAAGAGATAATTCAAAAAAAATATGATAGTAATAATGATTTTCCTTCATTAGAGTCAGTCTAGAAAGGCTTTCAAAAGGAGGAGGTGCTAGTTGAGACAATCTAATAAGTAGTTTTTTAAAAAGAGTTGGTTGTCCCAAATCAACCAACCATATCTCATCTCAATGAGATTATTTTACAAGAGTTTTGAGATTATCTCTCCTATCAAAATCCACCAAAGAGACCATTCAATGTCCCTAAGTAGAAGGATACTTTCCTAAACTACAAGCAAGGTGAACTTATTCACCCTCCCACCATCTCCATCTTGAAGGAAGAACCTATTATACAAGGGTTAGAGGAGGAGATTGATATTAAATTTGAGTCTAGAGAAGACAACACAAGTGTCTATGATGAAGAGATCATGATATGTAGCCCACTTTAGTTAGAGGGGGAAGAATCCATTTTAGACCAATTTTCTTAGCATGGCTTTGATACTAGTAAGTTAGATCTTAAAGAGGATAGCCTTCAAGATGATAATGAGATAGATCTTGAATGGACTACTGAAATTCCATTCTACATAGATGAAGAAGAGAATGATTTATTTTAGGATGAATTAGAGATATAAAAATGGAAATTAGACCTTGAGCAAGATAAAGATGTTTTTTTAGACCTTGAAAATTCAAATCAACCCTCATTTAAAGTTGGGGAACAAGAATAAATCTTGAGTGAGGTTGATAAGGAAGACATCTTGAGTGCTCAAGAATAGAATCTTTAAGAATCACTACCTTGTGTGACAAAGAAGAACCTTCAAGATAAATACATTTTTCAATATGAGCATGTCCTTCAAGGAAACTATGATCTGATTATGCCTAATAAGCATGATGGTGAAGAAAAAAAGAATAAGAGCAAGGTAAAATTTGATTACTAAATGTTTATGTTGACAATGGGATGTCATATTAGGCACCTTCCTTGGTTAGGAGATGAAAAGGAGGAGATATAATAGGTTGTGATCAATTTAAAGAATAAATTTGAGCACTAACAAGAATAAGACCAACTTGCATATCCATTCCAAGATGGTGGCATAATCAATCAATCAGGATGGGTAAGTGAGTATATTTTTGTTATTTTCCTTAGAGAAGTGTGTCATCAAATTGTTAAAAATATAATACTTCTCCATATTTGTTTAGCAGATTTCAAACATCTATAGTGTATTAGTGAGGAAGGGCATCTATTTTATACAAGTAATCAATTGTTTTGTATAGTTTCCTTCCTTTTTGGTTAGATTAGGGTAGGATAGATTTCCATGCTTTCCTCTAAGTGCCTTTTTCACATTCCCATTTTTTTGTGTGTTTCCTTTCAATAAGTGCCTTGGTAACTTTGTTTTGTTTTTCCTTGTTGCTTCAAGAGGAGGTTCCAAAGAGGGTCAACCTTGTTAAACTAAAGTAGAGATTCTATGCTGAAAGGAAAAAGGAAACATGAGCTAGGTTCTCAAGCATATTAGGCATGATTCCCTATGAATTACCAAAAATTTGGCCATTTTTAGCCCACATACCAAAATTTTTCCAATTTAAAGAAAATGGACATAACTTAGGGAGAAAAATGGCAAAGTAATTAGACTTTGGGTTTTTGAGGGCATAATGCAAATCAAGTTTCCAGCAGTGCTTGACTTATAAATGTTTTATAAGTAGAAGTAATCTAGGATTAAAAACCCAAAATTGTCATGCATAGTGAAAATTAGTTTCTACAGAGTGAATGATTTTGAGTTCTCTTTAGTGCATGACTTTGGGTTTTTAGAGCTGAAAGACTTAAATTGCTTTATAAGTAGTTAATAGTGATAACTTTGAAGTAAGTAGTGGGGCTTGGAAAACTTGATTCAGTCTTAGATAGTGTATTTAAGGTTCTTTGTCATAAAATTCTTTGGTTTTTCCAAGGTGTATTTTTTAGATTGCTTTATAAGTAATCAACATTCCAAACCCTAAAGTAAGAAGCCATGACAAGCTTGATTTTGTCTTGAACAATAGCCTTCTAGTTCTCCAAGGGACAAGTCTTCTCCAAGGGTCATTTCTAAAAGAAGGTGGTCTAGGCACAAATACTAAAGGACTCTTTCATAAGAAGTGGTCCTTTTCAAAAAACCTAAATAACCTTTTGAACATTTTTTAAGGTCATTTTCAAATTCTTTGATGGACCAGTTCTTCAACAATCTTTTTAAGGGGCACTCACAATACCAAAGGCACATTTCAATAAAATATGAAAGTACCAGTTCATAAGGCCTAAGGTATTTTTCTTGGCTAAAAGGGATAGTTAAGAAATCAAAAGGGATTTACATAAATTTTAAAGGGCACTAACAAGCAGTATGGGCAAAAGACAAAAAGAGACCTAGGAAAATTGTCTAAAAGTAAAAGTCTAGAGGAGTTGCAAAATAAAAGTCAGAGGGATAGTTGAAAGGAAAAATCCATGGAAATAAGCCATCCCAAAAATAATCCAAGTAAATTTTTTTTGAAGGAATGATTAAAATGGAATGTTTTTGAAGGAAAATTATAGAAAATTATAGAAAGGTCTAGGAAACTCAAGGATAATGGTCAGTGAATCCAAAAGGCCAATCATTCAAGGAAAAATGGCACAAATACATATATCTCACTTTAAGAACATGTAAATTTGTCAAACAAGGATTAGATGCATTTAGGTGGAGCAATAAACATGAAAGGACCAATTGGGATAGTCTAATTTGCAATAAAAAATATGCCAAACTTTAATGCAATGACCAAAACACTTAGACTTGGTAGTGACATGCACCTACCACTGATATGGCTTACTTAGTTATAAAGAGGAAGACTTGAATTCATGAAGTGATCAAAGATATTTTATGGTGAGCTTAGTTGGTCCATTCCATAGTAAAATTAGTCACAATAGTAGGGGCTCCAATCATCATCAACTTCTTCTCCCCTTTTTTTGTTCTCCCATGCAAGTCCATCTTCTCTCTTGTCCCCTTATTTTATATATACATGCTTTCAAGCCATTGTAAAGGGTTACCAATTTTTTTTATTTTGTTTTATCTTTGTGGGAGATGGGACATTCTTTGAGATATTACAAAATATGATTATTTTGATCAGGCTTGACCGTATCAAGCACTTGTAAGAACTACCTCTTGATGTAATAAAAGGATTTTCTTTGCTTATCTCTTACCTTGGATTCATGTTTGTTGATTTGTGAACTATGGTAATGTGTGAAGGAGAATATTCCTCATCCATCGTCCTCTTTTTTGACCTTGTTTAGGGTGTTTTCAAGGCTATTCATAGGTTTGGTTGAATTTTCTTTCCACCATTGATGTGATCTCTCAATGAGTCATAAAACTCCTCTCTGTTTGCATTCATTACTTCTAGAACCTTCTCTATGAAATACTAATTCAACCAACTCAATCTTGAGATTGTAAAAGTTGGTATTTTCCTCTACATAATCAATTTGGGTTCAAGTTGGTGATATTTGCCCATTTAACTTTGGTGCATGATCTAGTTATATTTATTAGGAGCCTTTATCCCCTTTATAACCATTTTACCTATGAAGCATTAGTTTATATTTTATCTTAGGTGAGAATCAAAGAGGAACCAACCTACTCTAGAGGTTCAACCTTGTTATATGATATCCATAGCCTGAGGTTATTCTTAGGCTTATATCTAGAAGTGAGAAAGCTTGAAAAACTCTCCCACAAGGGTGAAATTCCATGCTACAACACCAACCAAACTAGCCAAGCCAATGAAGAACCTTGGTACCCTCCCTAAACATATTCTTAATCACCCATTAGTGAAGGTGGATTTTTCCTCACTAAACCCAATAACCAAGTGCCTACCCAAATCAACCAAAGGAGTGGAAGTACCAAAAGGCTAAATATCCAAACTCCTATCTCCCTCTACCTTTCCCTCTATCTTGGGGCCTCATCCCTCCACTCTAATTAGAAAGATAGTTCTCCAAACCAAAACCCAACCACCTTTGTTGGTACACCAACACACTTGCTTTTAAATACACCTATTTTCACTAAACCATTAATAATGATGCTACCTTTCCTAAAACCTCCTACCTCTACTTTCTCAACTACCACCTTTCCAATATCAAAACCACCAATAAAATGCACCACCTTATCTAAGCCATCTGTTACCCAACCCATTACCAAAATGAATTATAGCTTACCATCCAGGACAAAAACCCCTAAACCCTCTCCATATTTAGATAAATAATACTCTACCATCTTCTAAACGTTACTATAGGCTTCTTGCTTAACCTTAACCCCTATAAGGCCATTCAACCCTCTCATTTAAGAACACCTAGCATAACAACCACCATGTGTACTCCTATCATAGGAAACCAAGGCATAACATGGAGAACTACAAGGCTCTCCAAAACACTATACAACAAATTTGTGATTATGATAATATTTTAATAGATGAACCTCCCATAGACCCATTACCAATCCAACAACCAACAATGACTAGCCAAAACCTACCTATTCCTCCACTCTCACCTCAGAGTGATAAATAACCAAATAACTCTCTTACCCTAATTCCTCCCTCTATCCATACCATTCATTTGGTTAAAAAATCACAAAAAAGGGATAAGGGAATGCCAGGGTGTCCATTCTATGGACATACCCATCTTTTACCTCCGAACTAAACCCTACCTAAACACCTTCACCTTCACTCAAACCCAAGGTCTTTATCTTTGGTGCCTTCCAATCTAACCTCTTTCAGTCTATAAAGAGAGTGGTGCTTAAACAACTCTATTATACCTAAAAAAAGATGATCTTATATGCTTTGATTACCACTTCACCTCATCATTTCCAAATAATGATAGAGGCATTGTAATTGGTAGAGGTCCAACCTGATGACCATTAACCTCTAGTAGCCTTTGTCAACACTCTCCAAATTTCCAACCTTATTACCTTTAAGGATTCAAAAATACCTTCTATCCATCTAGATGACCTAGATCTGCCTCTTTTTATTACTACTTACATCAACCAAACTTGTATTAAATGGGTCATGATTGATGAGCAAACTAGTATTAAAATTATCTCCTCCCATGCCTATAACCAACTTAACCTTCTAGATAATGTCATGTTCAAAACCTTGATCATCCATTGATCCTTTAATGACACCATGACCACTACCCTAGGAATGGTTGTCCTTCAATGATGTTTTGGACCCTGCACACTCCCTAAACTCTTCTATGTAGTGGAAGGTGAATTCTAATATAATGTTTTGTTAGGATGACCTTATATCTATTTTATGGGTTGCATCCCCTCTACCCTACATCATTGCATTAAATTTGAGAACTAGGGATAGGTCATTACCATCCAAGATTACCTATTTCCCTTCTCAACATGCAACATGACCTACTGACCCAATAATGTCCTTTTACATCCATCTAGCACACCCTCCTTAACCAAAGACAAAACCTCCACCACAAAAGTGGAAGTCCCTCCTCTTTCTACCAATGTGGCATTGAATAGATCATCCATCCCCTCTTATTAGATCCCCACCTTAGACCCTTTAGAATCAACATTCTACCACCTTTCAATAGGGAAATATAACCTTTTAGCCCTTGATGCCTTCCCTATTCCTCATGAATATGGGCAACTTACTAGCCAACTAGTATATGACCCCAATGTCAGAGCCATTATTCCCATTAGACATTTGAATTATCAAATCGATTTCATTTATGGTTAAATTGACAAGCCCCTTAGTACTTTCACCACCTCTCTTCCACCTTAACCATTTACCATCAGTTTCTCCTACCTAAATAAATTGAGCTTCACCAAGACATACATCTATCATTGTGCTTGGAAAGGATTTGGTCTTGGATGATATGAGCATGGCCCAAATGAGTTGATTTCCATTGAAACCAAAAATCATCATGATAAACACATCCTCAATTTCATCCTACCCAACAACAAGTAACCTAAACCACCTACCATCACCATTACTGAGGAATATACACCTTCCTCATTGATTATCCTCTCCCATTTGTGAAGATGATGACATCATCCCAATTATTTTTTATTCATAAACATGATCAGATTCAGACCCCTAACTTATCAAAAGGAATGGGCAATCATAACCATCCCTTTGACCCATCCTAAGATGATAGGGGATGACTCCCCTACCATTAACACTATTCAATACCAAGATGATGATTCCATTCTCCCTACCTTTGTACCCCAGATTCTTCAATCCATAAATACCTTCTTCTTGAGACTTCAACCATGTTGAATGAATCTACCATGGATGTCAACTTGGGCACTCCAAAAAACCCCTACATTATCAAAATTAGCTAATTACTAAATATCAAAGAAATTTAGGATTTTCCCTCTTTCCTCTAAGACTAAAACATATCATTCACTTGGTCTTATAGTGATATGCCTGGAATTAACTCCACCATTTCTAGCCATAACAAATTCACCCACTATGATGCCAAGCCCATCAAGAAAAAACTTTGATGCATGTACCCTCACACAGCGCTTCTCATCAAATAAAGCTTCAGTGTCTCCTATCTATAAATTTTATTCAACCCATTGACTATCCCCAATGGGTCTTGAATGTTATTTAAATCACCAAAGCCATAAGGGGACTATGAATTTATGTGGACTTTCATGATCTCAACCTCACATGCCCTAAAGATGACTTTCCTCTACTGAACATCGACTAGCTAGTTGATCTTACAACTGACCATGGGATGTTATCTCTCATGGATGGATTCTTGGGTGATAATAAAATCATAATTTCCCATAAATGTCAACATAGGACTACCTTTACCACCCCATGGGGGACTTTATTATGTAGAGTCATGCCTTTCAGATTATAGAATGCTAGTGTAACCTACCAACATGTTGTGACCTATATCTTTAATGACCTTATCCATAGGATTGTATAGGACTATGTGGATGACCTTCTTAAAAAATAAAAAATCTAAAAGGATCATTTATCAATTTTCAATATCATCTTTGAGTGGCTTATCTATTATCATGTCTACCTAAACCCCAAAAAGTGCATTTTTGGGGTCTTCTTAGTAAAGCTTTTAGGCTTTATTATCTCTCTTAATAGAATCAATGTTGATCTTGACAAAATAAAAGTAATCCTTGACATGTTTCCTCTAGTTAATCTCAAGAAAATTCATAGTTTACAAGGAAAGCTTCAATCCATTTGTCACTTTATCTCCCAACTTTTGGACTGATGCCAACCCTTTCACCACCTTCTGAATAAGGATGTCTCTTTTAAATGGAATAACGACTATCAAAAAGCCTTTGAGTCACTCAAAAAGTACCTTTTATCTCCACCTATCCTCACCCATCCCAAATATGACCAACCTTTCTTCATGTATATCTCTACCACTGACCACTTCCTAGGGGTAATATTTGCTCATCGAGATGAACAACATAGAGAACAAACCATCTACTACATTAATTTCATGTTTGTATAGTAAGAGACTTGGTATACCCATATCGAGAATCTTTGATTAGATTTAGTCTTAATTGCCACAAAACTTCTCCACTACCTACTTAACCTCAAAACTTCGCATAACTAACACCGACCCACTCAAGTACATGCACTACAAGCCATACCAAAACTAGCATATGGCCAAGTGACTCATGCTTTTAGTAGATTTTGACCTTAAGTTCCTTTAGTAAAAGTCAATTAAATGGCAAGTCATTATTGACCAATTAGACAAAACACCATTAGAAAAAAACCAACCTCCTCTTCTTGATTTCACCAATGAGTCCATCATGACCCTCTCAGTCAAACTTTACCTATCAAGTCACCATGTTATTTGATAGATCAAAATGCCAATATGGTAGGGGAGTGTGTATCATCCTTATTCCATTTGATGGTGAAAATATTCCTTTGTACTTCAAGATTTATTTTGAATTTTCCAATAATATGGATAAGTATAAAGCCCTATTCATAGACCTTCAGACTACCTTAGCCCTAGGAGTCAAAACAATCAATATCTTTGGTGATTTTCAGCTTGTGGTCAATCAAATCAATGGCTTTTACTAGTGTAGGAATGATCTTTTTACAACATTAAAAACAACTAGTTGAGAAAATTTTAGAATCATTTGAACACTAATACATCTATTGAACCCCATGATCTACTAATAAGTTCATTGATACCATGGCTTCCCTTGGCTCTTAGATCCTATTTATACCCTCTGACTCTAAGTTATCCATCATTATCCATAGACTTATGTAGTCTTCCTATGTCAAACCATATTCTCCCACCATTTTCAACATGGAAGAGACCCAACATGAGCTTTGTATCAAAATAACTTCAACTAACTTAACCTTACCATCATTCCTTCTATTCTTTCCAAGAATGATCAAAGATCATTTATCCATAGTAACTCACACTACACCATTATGGGAGGAATTCTTTATAAATGCATCTTTGATGGTCTCATTTTATATTGCCTACATAGTCATGAAGCCTCTCATACTATTAAGGAAACTCAATTATTCATCAACCTAGATCTATACTCAGTATTCACCAATAGTTGTCTCAACCATCGATAGTCTACCCAACCATCGATAGTTAGTTTGACTACCAATGGTCACCTTAACCACTGATGATGACATCAACCATTGATGGTCACTATGGAAATAAATAACAAGTTATTTCCACCTAGCTACCCTCTACCCATTATAATTTTATATGTCCCTACCTATTCATAGATCCATATCTTATTTTTTGGAACTAATCTAAGCCCTTTAACAGTAGTAATGACTTATTCATTACTATATTAGTCATTTATAGTCTATTTATATAGCAAGAATTTCTTGTGTTTAATTTTACTACCTTTTTATTATTGATACAAGTACTTTATATTATATTTTTATAAACTTAATTATTTATAATGTGTGGATTAACATCCCTTGAGGAAGCTCCTACTTTTAGGATCTAGCTAATGCTAGGTAATCCACTCAGCTATCTATCTAACAAATAAATTTTCTTTAGTTTTGTTTTGTTGATAGGTCATCCTCCCAAGCCAAAGATGAGTTCTTAATAATCTTATAATTTAAAATGTACATAATCAAATAGGTTTTTCAACCATACCCATATTTATTTTTTCTTCTTCTTTTTTGAAATACAAGCTAAAGTTCATTGAAATAGTGCTACCTACTTTATCATGCAAGTACCCAATATTTATTATAGATCGATGACTCTATAAGGGGTATTGAGGAATGGAAAACACATTGTGGGATGGTAGGTATATTTTAATTTTCATACATATATCCTTCATTAGATGATATACATAGTTCATTTGTTGACATAAGACTTGTGTGGCTAAGAGAAGTTCTTCAAAGTCCTTAAGGTTGAACATCCTCTATTTTTGACAAACCTAGTTTCAGTGACTTAACTTTGATAAAGAGTTTATCTACCTTGATTTTTCCTTCATCCTCCCATTCACCCATTTAATTTTCCCCCTTTATAAGAAATATGTGATTCTATATATTTTCCCTTATTCTATATTCCCTCTTCTTCACATATCAAAAACATGCTAGCACTACTTTGTTTTAGTTTTATCTATCTTTAGAACACAAATGTATGTTTGAGAAACTATGGATTACTTTATTTTGAACATGGATCTATATTTATAGGCATACCTTGATTTATTTTACCATTTATCATTATTATACTACCCTCTTTGCAGACACCCATGTCTATTTCTACTTTCATGTACTTTTTTCATTTTTGATTTAGGTTGGCTTATTACTCCTCACTCACCAATGTTGTTTTCCCTTTTATGCACATTTATCTATTAATGAATAAGGATTATTATTACTCACTCATCAATGTTATCTTACCATTTTTGCTTATCCATTTTTATTTAAATAAGGATCATTACTACTTTTATATTGATGTTTGATTACTATCCTTTTTGACATATATCCTTGGTTTGACTTGGTGATTTTGCCTTTTTTACTTAAAGTTTACTTGTTTGAGTTTTTTTACCTTTAATAGCCTTGGATTCTGGGTTACCTAATTTACTCTAAATTTTGACTTGGTCATTTGGTCTAACATAGCACTTGTCACCCTAGCTTGCCAAATTTCCATGTATGTCCCATCCACATAGCATCAGTTATCTTGGATTTCATATGTTTATTTGTTTCTAATTTTTAGTTTTGTATCCTTGGGTTTGTCAAAATTAGTCTTTGTGCCTTATACAATCAAAAATACAAACATAGAAGACAAACATCTAGTGATAAAGGTAAGTCAAGGTATGCATACATTTAATTTCAATCATTTTATGATTTAAAATAATGTAACTTATTTTTATCTTTAACATTATGTGTTGTTATGTTCTTTCTTGAAGCATCATCTTCTATTTCACCTGAGTGACACATGATGAGATTTGAGTGGGAAATATGTACACACACAATATCTTCAAACTTTATCAATTATTGATTCTTTATATCTTAAAATAAGCTATTGAATATCAATCTCTCTAAGGGCACACCCTAAGGGGTGTAATAGGAAAGGGGTATGTGGACCATTAGTGTTTCACAATATTATTGTCCCTTATTTCCACTTGTTATCAATCCAACCATCTCCTAAACCATTGCCCTAAGCTTTGCATCCTATTTTCACCCTCTTCTAGTCTTTTACCACCCTCATTAACTCTTTCCCTTACATAAACCCCTTTTTGATAGTATATATGACATAGTATGCCACATTGACCTTATATTCTTATTGACAAAGCTTATTAGGGACTAGGTCAACCCATGGCTGACCTAGTCAATGACTTAGTTTGTTTTTGTCAATTATGATACTAGGTCAACTAGGTCTACCTTTTTAGCCTAAACATTTATAAGGGTTTAAGGTTAAATCTACCTATATTAACACATCCAATTTTCATTCATAGAGATACAACAAGATTTAATTATTCATTTTCACTTATTTACAATCTTATATTCCACCATTCTACTTGAGGAATATTAGCTAGGATTTATACATGGACAAAATTCTCATCTTTTGGATAACTCTTGGATGCTTTGGCCTTTCTTAGTGATCCTTACAAATAGTAACAAATTCTTGTGAAAAACCTTTGTCTAAGGGAGAGATTGAGTCTTGATGGGTTCATCTTCAAGGTAAGTATCTCTAACTTTTCACCTCTCTTTAGTAGATATAAGTATCATAAGTAATGTCTTATGAATATATTACTCTCTCCATACATTATGGTTTTACCTATACATAGCTTAAATAGTATTATATTATACATATTTAATTATATATATAGTAATCCCCAAGTTGTGCCACAAGATTTGGTGATAAATAGATTAGAATTTTACTTTACTTATTATTAGTTTAGTGAATATGAAAACATAAGACCTAGTTAGGGTAATTGCATAGTTTAGATTGACTAGAGGCTTTGGAACCCTCCTTAATGATATTATTTGTGGTAAGATATCTTTTGCCTAGGTCTAGTAGATCCATCTTGGTCATGACCCTGGTTATCTAATTTATCCCCAATCAGAAGTGTAAGTAGGATTTATTTTCTCTTAGCTAGGATTGATTTGTATATATGTTGGATTTCTCATCGCATACATATTATATCTAATACAAGAACATGTTATATTTATATTTATAAGGATGGGTAGCTTTGACTTCCATGTAGAGTGATATGTAATTTTTAAAATATCCAAGTAGAGGAGTCTTAACAAATTATGTATCTTTATAATCTTACGTAGTTCTAAAGTAGAACATTAAAGGTGTTGGTTCTTGATTTTGTACCTACATTTTTAAAGAAATCAAACTCTATATAAAAATTTAAATTCTAGGGTGTTTGGTAAGATATGGATATATGGGAAATAATTTACAACTAGAAGTTTGGAAAATTAAATTTTATTTGACTTGGATACATTGTATATAGTCTACTTACTTGTTTTGTGAATTAATTTCTTCAATCCCATGCATGAGAATTAATTGTATAATAATGGTAATTATCAGCCATATATCAAATTTAAATTTTATTTGATGAAATTAGTTTTCATGTGTTTACTTGAAACATGGAACTTCATCATTGTCTATAAATGCATATTCATATTTTATAATTTGACTATTTTAAAATTATCACTCTATCACTATTTCATGACCTTTCATCTTTTATCCATGTGTATTTGTGAAACATAAGGTATATTATCACTTATTTGATTTTTTTCACCTATTGGTAAGTCCTTTGGGTCTTTTAATATATGGGGTCATGAGATGTTGACATTGGCATAATATGTTGTAGGTGGTATGATAAAATATCCATATGGACCAATTAAATTGTGACATGTGGTATATGATTGTAAAAGTAGAGTCACATGGTGTTTTGTCATTGAATTTTTTGACTATACCACATATTTCACATATTAAATTTCATGTAGTGAAATTTTAACACATGGCATGATATTGATTGATCAAATTTTCTATGATTATATCCTTTTGTTCCAAATCTACTAATCAAGTGAGATTGTGAAACTTGGCATAATATTGTGTGATCAAGTGGTAATTGGTTCTTGTGACTTATAATTTTAACATGAGATATGTGATACGATGAGATGAAGACACATGGCATGATCTTGTTTATTCAGTGTAGACACTATTTATGAATTATATATCACATTAATATTGTACACTTGGAAAATACATATCATGGATGTACCTTCAAAATTTGACCTTCGCACTACCAAAAGGCTTGTATAAACTATATTTATATTAGAAATTGATTATCACTTAGCATGAACAATGTTATTTTGATGACTCATGCCGTTTATGATGATTATAATGTTATAAATTTGATTATCTTCTATCTTCACAAGTTTTAGACATGTGCCTAATTTCTAGCTACATGAACACTTATGTATAAGTTAGAGGCCTACATTGATGAAATTATCCTATCCTAATGTAATTGTCCAATGCCAAAAAAATCAGTCAATTTTGAATTTTAATGTATATATATTGTCAACTTAAGTGATTTTATATAAGATATTATCTAAAGGGATTGATATGTATATAAGGTCAACCCTCATTCATTCCTCACCTAACACATACCATAAAACTCACAAGGAAACTTATCAGCATAATTCAATCAAGCACTCAAGTGAGAAAACTTTCCTTATTTTCTCTTATTTCTATATCATTCAGAGGGAAAACACATCTATAGCTCTAAATTATTAAATGGGAATCCCATGAGCCATATTTTCTAAGTTAAAATCTAGGTCACTCTAGTACTTACCTATCAAACATTTCATCCTTATGCACACACAAGCCAACACATAGGGAGAAATTACATGAGTCTAAGGCCCTATCCAAAGTAGTGGCTATGTAGGCAACACATATGGGTCTTTGGTGTTAGATCGACATCATGTGTCCACTAACCCATTTTTACCATAACCAATATGAAGATGAGTAACTAAGATTTTTATATTTGACAAGGAGTGACAATCCATGAGCTACCTCTAAGAACATCAAAATGAATATGACATAATTTATATAATATCCTAGGTGGTCACATATAGATCCAACATATATTATATACTAGACACCAATGTCTAAGTTAGATAGAATCATCAACACAACCATCCTAGGTTGATGTATGTGTCTAAGTCCATAGAGGTATAATTTTCATAATTATATGATTGATCTAAGGAAATAATACAATCTATTCAATCATTTTCCATATCAGATCTATATTACCATCCTAAATAGTTAAGTATATTATTTTCATTATCATTAAAATATCTAGGATATCTTTACTTTTTAAATTTAACATATCATAATATATAAATTTATAATTTTTTAAATCAATTGGCCTACTTTAGAGATAGTCTACCATCCTTGTGCTCTAAAATATCTCTACCTTTTGGATTTACTAAGTCTTTAACCTCTAAAAAATTTCATAGGTTAGAGTTATAGGTTAAATTACTATAGAATAGTCATCCACATTCTATTTATTTCACCTATTTCATTTTTCATTAACATATATTTCATGGTTTGATCAGATACTACAAAAAACACCATCATGCATAGAATGTAGTGTCTAGAATTTTTAACTACATTGATTAAATTAAATTCTTATTGCTCACTCATTAAATACCTAAGTTAAAAATTTATTATAGGGGAAATCAAAGTACACATGCTTCATTTGCCTCTTATTTATTCCACATTAAACTAACTAAACTAGAATGTTCTAAGGTAAACAAGTAGATATAAAAGGGTTATGTGTAATCTAAAATGATGAATACTAGTGTGTCTACAATTGAATCCTTAATATAATCAAAATATTCTTGTAACTTAGCTATCCAATTGATCTTTATGTCCTTATTCAACATTTTTTTGAGTTGCTTGACTATATTTATAAATCTTGAAATAAACTTCCTCATGACGTTAGTTTTATTTAAGAAAGATTCTAACCCCTTCATGATGGTAGGTAATGGGATATTTAACATTGCCTCTTCTTTATCTATATTGATGAATAAGCCTATTAATATAACCCAACATATTTCCTTTAGTACCCCAACATATATAACAAAACCATCCTAAAATCATTTATGTGGTCTTCTCTATTACTTAAAAAGAAAACATTATCCAAGTATATGACTATTCATTATCAAATTAGGTATTTGAATGCAATGTCCATGACTCTTTAAAATTTGGAACCCACATTGATTAGGCTCAATGGAATCATTTTTGATGTGAATGTTTCCCACTTTTCTATGAATTTTTTCTTGATTAGATCCTCATAGTTGACCATTACCTAGTTATAACCCGAATACCCATCAAGGAATGACATTCTTTTTAAACCATTCACTATCCACAAAACTTCATCTAGAAAAGGTAATGGGTAATTATCCTTTTATGAGGCCTTGTTTACATTATAAAATTCAACACAAATATGTATCTCTACATTTTTATTTTTTTTCAAGACTAATTTATCCACCTATGTAGAGTGTCATATAGGAAATATAATCCTTGATAAGATTAGCTAATATAGTTATTTCAGGATTAATGGATCTAATAATGAATTCATGAGACTTTGTATTTGTTATAATGGCTTGAATCTAGGATTGAGAGGGATATTATGCTTGAGAATGAAAGTTCCATACGCTTTTAGGTATTCATAGATCCATATGATTAAATCCTTGAATTATTCAAGGGCTTGTGTGATCCCCTTTTTTAATTTTTGAGTGCATGTCATGCCTAAAATCACATTTTTCAAAACATTATAATTATCTAAATTAAAATGTTCATGAAGAAAAGAATTTATTGGGGTTAATCTTTATTTATATCCTTGATAATATATATTAAATACTCACTCTAATGAGATTATTACCTTCTTTATACTATTGGTTTTCAAGTTTATAATCCCCTCTTTATCTAGTTCACACTCTTTTTAGGTGTCTTCTTTTATAATCTAGTTTATAAAAACTTTAATGTTGGTAATGGAGTCAATAATGAGTTGATCATCATTGGACACCTATAAGTTACAAATGTTAATAGGAACTTAGGGAGTGGAGACTAAATTAACTAAGAATATCCTCAATTTAGAGTTAGAAATAGGTTCCACGTTACTTGTTGCTGTTGTCAATGCATCTAGAATGTACTTTTTTCTAAAAGATAATTTCTATATATTAAATGCATCAAATTCATTTATCAATTTGTATTATCAATTTTATGACCTATATAAATGTTTATCATTTCAATAATATTTGATTCTCACTTACTTGATGACCAATTATAAATCACCAAGCACTTTGATATTCTTTAATTTCTTCCTTAAATCAAACAAGAGACAATGAACTTATTCTTCATGTTCAGTCACATTGTTCATGTAATAAAATTATAGGTGAAATGCATCCAAGTATGGGTTTCCTCATGGATTTATGAGTTCAAACCTAGTACCACAACTACTCTCGTTATTAGATCCATTAAACTTAGGGTCCAAAAGTGATCTTTAGGAATGTACTTATGACTCTGGTAAGAAGTGATGCAACAATATTGTCTTATTATTTTGTTTCCTCAATACCAAAAGGGCATACATTTTGTTTCCCAACTAATAAAAACCTTCTCATTAGGTCTTTAGTGGTATAAATAGATGTAGGGATGTTTAGAATAGTTATTTTATCATCTAAAGAGATTGTAAGTCCTTTATTATCATTTGTATTAACCTGTTTCACATCTTCACATATTATGGTTTTACCATAGAATAAAGGCACCCTAGGTTCACAAAGGATATCCTCCTTATATATTTAATCTAAATCCTCCAATTATGATTTATCATGCATAATAAACATTTTAATAAATAATATCTCACAAAATTCTACTTATTTTTCTAATGTATACACCCCAAATTCTAACCATTCATACATATATAATTTCATTGGTCTTATTGTATTCTATCATCATGTGACTCATCTTGGGTTCTCTCTCAATTCTAATTTGGTTTGTGATAATACCTGATGGGACCCATATATGTGAGAAATTATCTTCCATCTAATCATTAAGTGTCTTGGATCAACCTCTATTCAAGAGCATGCCATATGCATCTAGTGTGTCCACCACTTGCATGTGAATAAACTATTAAAATATTGGATTTGAAATTAGCTGCCTGTGTATGTGGTTCAATTCACCCACCACTTTCACCTTTGTCTTGTATAGTTGTAAACAATATTGCTTGATTTTTATAAAGCGAGGCCCAATTTTTGACAAATTTCATATGGCATAACATTACCTAAGTCACCTAAATCAACAAGAAAACCATGTAAGTTTCTACAAAAAATATGAATTATAAGTAGAAAAAGTGGAGTTTTAGTTTTTTCATTATAAATGGCTACATGTGCATCAAAAAATATTAGAATGTTACTTCCCTCTAGAATTAGATATTTATTTTAATAACAAATATTTTAATTATAAATATGAATAAAATTGTACATAGTTATATTTTTCTTAATGTTATATGTATGTTTGATTTGATCTAGTAGTTTATTAGTCTATGGAGGGGTTATGTTGTTCAAAATTTGATAGGATGTTTTTGGTCACTTAGGTTGGGGAGGGGGGCTAATGCTTTAATCCACATTAAGTGAAACCTAGGTATTATTCAAAGGAGTAGAGATGGTTAAAGAGATTTGAATTTTTTTCTTTAACTAATAATTATTTCCCCTCTGGAACTATTTAAAGGCATGGACCTTGTCTAATTTATCATATGGATCATTATCATCCTCAAATGGTAATTTGTAAGTCTCCAACACTAGGGTTGTAATCATTTTTTCTCCATATTATTTTGAGTTATCATCAAGTGTGGGAAACCTTTCTAGATTGTCTGTATCTTTTTGGAAGATGTTAGAGGAGGCTATGAATTAAACATAATCTATTTTAACATGACTAGTTGTGTTGTGTACTTTACACCATGTTGACAATGCCAAGTCAAATATGTTCACTGAGTCTAAATCCCTATTATTTGTATTCTAATTTGTATTAGCCAGTGGTGTAGGAATATTTACATTATTATACTTATTATTCCTCTACCTATTAGTCCTTTCAAAGTTAGAATTCCTAATTTTAGGTGGGATTTTCATTATTTGGTTTTCATTATTAGGTAATTTCCTTCATAAATTAACCATGTCATTTGAAAACCTTTACACCATTTACTATAAATTGGCCACTTGAGGATTTGCACTCATATTCTTCTAGTTTCCCATTTATGGTTGGTGTAATAGTGTAAAAAACATTGGGGTATCCTTGTGTGCTTGGTTAAGAGAATTATTTAAAGTTTTTTATTATTTATAAATGAAGGTGTAACTTGTTCATTACCACTTAAAGTATCATAACCGCTAGTGCTTAGCATATTAGAAACATTGTTATATGTCATAAGAACTAATAATTGATTATTCACCTATGGTATTATATGATTTGGAGGCATATATGGCTAAAAATAGTCATTGGGTCCAAGGGGAGTGGATTATACATTGGATTTAGACTTGAATACATAAATCTTTAGATTGGGTTCATTGATGGCATATTCTATATGAGAGTTAATTGAGCATTAATATTTTATTATAAATAACTTATTATCCTAATGACTATAGTATTCCTACACCATACCCTTGTGGGGCCATCTGATGTATAATACTAACAACTTCATTGTAAGCCAAGGACAAAGATGCTAGTGTAGTAGGATTTATCCTAAGGAACATAAATGTCAATGCGTGAATGGATCTTAAGTAGGTTTGAATATCTTGACTCTCTACAAAGAGGTATGTGAAATTTAGCCTCCGATATATATTTTGAAATTGAGAATTAAATATTT
Organism: Torreya grandis; assembly: GCA_037957365.1. Lineage (NCBI taxonomy): Eukaryota > Viridiplantae > Streptophyta > Pinopsida > Cupressales > Taxaceae > Torreya > Torreya grandis. The sequence goes on along the minus strand of JARHVA010007292.1, from coordinate 279,306 downwards.
TCTTGGGGTTATTTTGTTTTTCCTATAAATATCAAAGTGGTGATATAGAATAATTAGATCAATTATGATCCTAAAGTGATTCACAAACACTATCTCAAGAGCAACCCAATAAGTGATATATCCAAATGGTAAGCCTAGATATTAGGAATAACTATTTTTTGCCAAGGAATATAGAAATAAATGGCATGTTATGTATTGATATTGAACTAGGTTTATATAATAGCATATTTGAATGCCTATATGTGTTATTTAGTAGTTTGAATTCCATAAATTATGTATTTTGAATAGAACTTGTTTGAGTTATTAGGTAGGCTATGACGAATCCCTGGAACATTCATAGGGTAATGACCTTAACAAAGATATGCCATTATATTAGCCAATTTTTTGATATTTAAGGATAACAATTTATTATGCCCTTAACCTATAGTACACCTAAGGATATGTGTGGTCAACTTATGGCTTACACACCATCATATTATCTTGTTGATTTTTATATCCTCTTAGTATGGTCAACCTATAAACTAACCTTGGCTAAGTAGAATATATATAGGAGGTGATGGTTAGTATTTTATCATTATATTATGGATTATATTCTTATTGTATTGTTATGGAGGTTGGCCCCTTGAAGTGGCTCAGTCATAATATTTAACTATTTTTCTATTTTGATAATTATTATTGTGGATATGTTTATTTTTCTCTTAATCATGTGATATATAATTTTATTATTTTAAATATTCTAAGTAATTTCATTACAAATGGTATGAGAGCTTCGATTTGGGCATTTTTTAGTAATGTATTTTTTGGGATACAACATCCTAAGCACTAAAAGGCTAAAAAACATAACTTGTGATCTGAGAGGAATTGATTTTTTTCATCACCACAATTTTGTTCATGAGTTTTTTTACAAAAAAGATATATATATTTTTTTTACCTTATGAAAATTAGCAGTCACTAGATTCATCATTGTGAGATAATTTTAATGGTATATTCTACTAGTACTCATTTTTAGGCTAATTTTTTTCACTCACATACATATTATTATTCATTAGATTCATCTTGGTGAGGTGATCATAATGGTATCATATGATGATACAATTTTTTGGGTCATGACCCTCTTAGGGCTTGTGTATGGTAGGGCCTAATACTCATGGTCATGATAAAGGGCAAGAAACACCTAAAACTATATATAAGAATGACATGGATTTAGAAACTTCTAATTTGAGTATTTTGGAGTTAGTTTAATAGGTTAAGTTAGAGTTTTAAGGCATGGTGAATAAAAATGATCTTGATCTGATTAAAGGGGACCTGACATTGATAAGAGGGGATATGAATAGCTTCTAAGATAAATTATAATAAATCATTGGGTAATTGGCCAACTTGTCAACTTAGTAATTGTAAAATAACCCTCTATCACATTAATTTGGTTATTATCCTCAAAAAAATCATAATACCAACTGTGGTATGAAGTTGTTTCCAAATGTGGAAATATGCAAGTTTGATGGTAATGATCCACTCACATGGATTACTCAAAATGAAAATTTATTTGATCTACATCAGACTCACTATTCACAGAAGGTGGTCATGTATTCTCTATATCTAAAACCTAAGTAGTTTATTTGGTATCACTAGTTGTGTTCTCAAAAGAAAAATAAGGATATCTTGGTTTCTTAGTCTATATTTTCTAAATATCTATAGCTCTGCTATCACAATAATGTCTTAAATAACTACTCTAAATAGTGAGCCAAGTTACATCAAATTGGGATGGTAAAGGATTACATTCATCAATTTCAAAATCTCTTCTTACATGTGGTAGGCATAATTGAGGAAAATATAATTGACCTATTTTTGGGTAGCCTTAAATATAACATCTAATTGGAGGTTCACATGTTTAATCCCAATAATGTATCTAAATCCATAACAATGGTAGATATATATGAGGAAAAACAATGTATCAAATGAATACCTTTAATTAATGTGGAGAAAAACACCTTCCAAACACCATAATTTCCATCATTTACCAGATTGGCACCTCAACAAGTTGAATACAAGTGTGCATAAGATTTATGTTTTGGATGCCATTGCAAATGGAGAAAAGGAAATCAATGTGTTGAAAATAAGTTATTTCACATTGAAGGTGACACTAAGGAAGAATAATATGATGAGGATTTAGGGGCTAGTTTGGAAGAACATAAGGATGAATTTGAAGATTCTCAACCTAGTATTTACTATCATGCACTTTTAGTAATTAACACTCCTCAAACTCATAAGGTGGTGGGTTTCCTAAATAAATAAATGAAAACTATGTTAATTAAATATAAGAGTACACATAACTTCAACAAAAATAAGTTGGCTACTCATTTGAACTATTTCATTTACCCATCTCCATAATTTTAGGTCATGATTTTAGATGGTGGTATAGTCAACTATTCTATAAAATTCCATAGCATTAAGCTTGTTATAGGAGACTACTTGCTATATTATCCTATGTTTGTTATTCCCATGGGAGGAAATAAAATTATTTTGTAAGTCTAGTGGCTCACCACTTCGGAAACTATTAAGATGAATTTATAGGAACTATTCAAGAGGTCTCTTTTAAAAGGTAGTATCTTTGAATTGCATGGATTACATGCTAAATTTACAAAATTGGATAGTTCCCATAAAATAAAAAAGATTATCAAAAAAGGTAAAAAGGGATTTAGGGCATGATTATTTTTCATAGATGTTCAACCAACCAAGGAATATACACATCCTAATTTTCAAAGGGTGCTAGATGACCATTTTTTCATTTTTGATGGCATGCCAAAATAACTTCATCCAAGTCATGCACATGATCATGCCATTAGGATCATTCTAAGAATTACACTACCCAACATTAGACCCTAAAGGTATCCTTATGCCCATAAGAGTGAAATAAAAAATATGGTAAATTATATGTTGGATCTAAGAATCATTCAACATAGTCAAAGCAAATATCCCTCCCTAGTGGTCATGGTACAAAATAAGGATGATAGGTAGAGGATGTGCCTAGACTATAGAGAACTCATTAAGTACACCATCAAAGATAAGTTTCGTATTCTATTAATTTATTATATTTTGGATTAATTGTATAGTGTTATTTATTTTTACCAAGTTAGACCTTCACTATGGTTATCATAATATTTTCATCCATAACCAGGACATACCTAAAATAACTTTCATAACTTGTCACATCCTGATTTTTCCTCTAAACTTATTAAATTGTTTATTACTGATTATACATTTAGTGATTAATTTACTTGACGTGTTAAGTAATTTTATTAATACTATGCTAATTATGGATAGTATTTATTACTTGTGGTCATTATAGTTAACTAGTATTTATCTATTTGTATTCAGTTATGATACATTTATTATCATGATTACATATGATATTATGCTACAATAGTTTATTATAATTATGTCATGATTGGTCCAACCACTATTCATTCATACTAAGATATATGTAGGATGGAGTACACCCTAATAATTATGATTTAGGAAGATTATCATCAGAGATGATGGTGTAGATGGAGAAGACTAGGGGATGAGAGAATGAGATAGGAACCCTACACACATCACATAGACTAGAAATATATTTATTAATTGTTATTTGGTTAATATTGATTTTAGCAACATGAATCATATTATTAATGTATTTTCTTGTTTGGAATGATTGATTAACCTATGCATTTTACTTTAACCCTAGTAGTGCGTTTGCATTAATAAGATCATAGGATGGCAGAGATTCTTGAATATTGATCTTACTCTATTATCTATGACTATGTAGCATACAGGTCAACTAAGTTTGGCATGTTTTTATTGAGGTAAATAAAAAAAAATCTTAGTTTTACTTCATGTAATTATATTTGTCATAATAGGTGCTTTAATGTCCTTGTATGATCTTGTTATGATGTGAAGTCTAATTCTGCTATCTTCATAATGGTTACACTTATTTCTAAAAATGTATGATTTGAACATCATAATATCATTATACATAGAGTAATTAATATATTGTTTTATAAAATAAATTTCATATGAAATGGTTAGAGAACATGTTTGATTTAGTTTAAGTCATAATTATTATAGAAAAGGGTTTGAATTATCTTATTGATTTAATGGTTTTAACCTTAGTCTATATTAAAGTTAGTAAAGGTATTAAATATTAAATCATGACATATTACAAGTGGTAAGGTTGAATTCATAGTTTGATGTTTTGATTAAAGGAATGATTTTTAGGTGATAAGTCAAAAGTCTTTTAAGAAAATATCACTATGCATGGTAGATAATTAACATTTCTTGGGTCAAATACTAGCATACATATTATAATGTTTGTATGATTATTAACTTTGGAATATTCAAGGGAATATATGGTTATGATTCATTAATTTTATAGACTCTTTAAGTCATAATGTGATGCTTGGTATACTATTTGGTTGGATGGTTTTTTCATGATGAGCTATTTGACTGGTTAACTAGTTTGTTGAGTTTTTTGAGGAGATGATTATGTTGGAATTATGTCATGAAATTTGGAAAATTATGGATATAAATAGGATCTTAGGGTTATGTATTAGAGGATAGTGGAAAATTAAGAGCATGGGTTGAAGAGAGAACAAGGTAGAGAATATTTTAGGACTTTGCTTTACTTGGAACTACATTTTTGAGGTAAGGTCTATTGAAAAATATTTTTGTTTTCATTCTTAAACCATTATATGAATGAAATATAATTACCATTGGTGGATTTTAGTGTGTTTGAGAGGTTATATTTATATTTTAAAAAATATATGTTGGTTTGTATGTGGTCAATCCTAAGGATGGGTATGACCCATTTAGAGGGTCAAGCACATATTAAACCCCCTCCATTAGTTTTTGGTTGTGTGTATATTCTTATTATGGCTAATAATGTTGAAAATGAAATATAGAAAATGAACAAGGGTTTTCAATAACTGTATAGGCTATTATGTGTGATATTTTTATATTTAAAAGATATGAAAATTTAATAAGGGTTCGAACCTATAGTTGTTTTAAGTTGATTTTAAATAACCCAAACTTGTTTAAATAGTTGTATTTTATTTTCTATAGAATAATTATTTTTATTTCATTTAGAACCCTTGGAAGGTATGTGTGTGTGTGTATAAATACATACACATACACACACATTTATGCATTTGAATATTATATGTAGTTGAGGAAATTATTCATTATTAGATGTTTTACTTGGTATGATATATATGTTAGCATGATTTGTATTAATGTTATCTAGGATTAAAATTTAGTTTTCATTTCTCTTAAACTTAACATGAGACATACTTGGACTTAAAACCTTGTTTGACATATCAGTAACTAATATATTATTACTTAACAATAGAATTGTTGAAATTTTTATAAAGGAATTCCTGAGATTTTATATGCTAGTCATGAGGACGAGGGAATATGCATGTGTGAGAATAGTATTCTATGTAAATCTGAACATAAGTGAAAATGATTTATAAGTAAATGATCATTAAATTTTTGGTAGAGAATTTAATGATTACTATTTTTGTTAAATCAACTATTTTATAAAATGGGGTTTTTTAAATGTTTATTAGCTGATTTTGGTATATAGATGCTCATAGTGAAGTATATGAAATATTGTGATGTTTTTGTATTCATATATACTATGGCTTCTATTATGAAAATATTTATATATTAAAAAGTTGTGGATTTTAGCATTATTATGCTTATATGATATTATTAACATTAAATAAGTAGGTGTAATGGAATTTACATACTTATTCAGTGTCATTAATAGGTAGATTGGGTTTTTCAAATGAGTTGTGTGTGTGAATTTGACTGATCTTGAGATCTAGAAAACTATATTAAATTTTTGGCCAAAGTAATGTTTATGATTTTAACATTGTCATTTCACCTATTTAATTTATTTTTCATGTATTACATGATATTATCTTAAAACATATTTATTTATAATATGTTACATGTGATAGTTATCTTATAGTGCACATGTTTCTAGTTGGCTTTCTTGATTTCTAAACTATCTCTATCTGTCCATCCATAAACAAAGGGCCATTCCCTTGTTAGGATATTATGTGGGAAATCAATGGCCTATGGTTAGAATGGAAAAACACTCAGATGACACTCTCCCTCCCTTTTTAGTATTCAATTTATTGATGCTTTACTCAATATTATTTTTGGATAATAACAAGTTCCTTGAGACTTACATGTTCTATGGACCATTATATAATTGTAATCTATTATTCAGATATGTAATATTGTATACTTTTACTATTTAATGTAAATTATATAACAATAACAATTGACTATAATATATATATATACTTATATTATTTAATTAACATTGGCTAATTTATTAACTTAGATTATTTGTACATTATATTATTGAATTTATGAAATCAAATTAGCATATGTTATATTGATAACTTGCTAAATTAATCAAACACTTAAACTTTGGGTTAATAGTGTAGTTTATCTTAAATAATACATTTAGTTAGGGATCACTAATGTTGAGTTAATTTTATAATTGAGTTTAAAAAATCAACCTAATCGTAGTTAACCCTAAGGGGTTGTTATAGAACTCATGAAGGCCATTATGAATTTATGGTCATGCATTTTGGCCTAAAAAATGCACCATATACATTTTAGATTTTGATGAATAATATTTTTTGATATTTTTTGAGAAATTTTGTATTAGTGTTTTTTTATGATATCCTCATCTATATTAAAAATTTGGAAGACCATTTAAAGCATGCAAAATAGATACTTTTAGTTTTGAAATAACATCATCTTTATGCCAATCCTTCCAAATGTTCTTTTTGTGTACAAGATTTGGATTAATTGGGTCATATTATTTCACATGGAGTTAAATTTGATCCTTAAAAAATCTAAGTGATGATGGAATGATATATTCCAAATACCCTCAAGAACCTTTGAGGATTTATGGGGATAACTAGTTACTATCATACATTTGTCAAAAATTATGGTATAATTTAAACCCTACTCACCTCTTTATTGAATAAATACTTATTATAGTGGATATATTTATATACAAAGGTATTTAAGTAGTATAAAATGGCTATGTTCATAACTCTAGTTTTGGATATTCCTAATTTTTCAAAAAAAAATTGTGGAGTGATATGCATTGGGCTTTTACTCATTCAAGAAGACAAACCACTGGAATTTAAAAGTTTCCAATTGAAGGATTAAAATAGGATAAAACCATATGATAAATATATTATGGCTATTCTACATGTAATGAAACAATGGATACCTTATCTGATGGGTCATCACTTTAGGTAAAGACTGATCATGATAGCCTCAAATATCTTTTATAGAAATGATTTTCATCTAAATAACAATATAAAAGGGTGACTAAAATGTTATAATATTATTCTAAAATATTTTATAATAAATGAAAAGAGAATGTGGTGGTAGATGTCCTTTCTTGATAAGATGAATCAATTAAGGCATTGTTATTCACCATGAACATGTAGAAAATGAATTAGCTAGAGGAAACAAGATCTAAATGAGATAATGACACTGATACCAAGGATTTGATTCAAAATATTTATCAAGGTTTTGAAAAATATGAAAAATTTACATGGAATGTGAACACATTATAGTATAAATATATATTATACCTCAATAATCATTCTCTCCTCAAATATAATTTTTTTCAAGGACTTCATGCCTCTCCACATGGAGGTCATTGCAAGATTTTGAAAACATATCATAGAATCAAGTAGGATTTATTTTGGGAATGATTCAAAGTGTATTCCTAGAAATATGTATCTAAATGCATGGCATGTAAACAAAACAAAGATGAAACCATTAATACCCCAAGTTATTTGTAGCCTTTATTCATCCCTAGCTAGTATTGGGAGGAGGTTTCCGTGGAGTTCACTATGGAGTTACCATGATCTAAGGGAAAAAATGTTATCATGGTAGTTATGGATTGAATCACTAAGTATGCTCATTTTTATTCCTTATCACAACCATTTTTTTCTAGTATAGTATCTTCTCTTTTTGTTAATGTAATTCATAAATTTCATGGTAATCCAAATATCATTGTAAGTGACTAAGATCCCATATTTACAAGTAATTTTTAGACTAAATTATTTACATGTTTGGGCACCTAGTTGGATCATAGATCATCCTATCATTCTAAATCTGATGGATAAATAAAGGTATTCAACAAATGTCTATAAGGGAATCTTCATTATTTTGTTTCTAATAAACATGATAAATGGGTTCATTAGTTTCCACTTTTTGAATGGTGGTATAGCACTTACTATCACACTTATTTTAAGATGTACCCATTTATGGAATTGTATGAGTATCACCCCCATCCATCACTTCAGATTTAATAGTGCATCATAAGCTTAAAGTTGTTTAGGAACACATTCACCATCAACATGAGGTTTTAGTCAATTTGAAAGAGAATTTAACAATGACACAAAATAGAATGAAGAAATAAATAGATCAACACCATAGTGAGAAACATTGTATCATAGTTGATTAGTGTTTATTCATTATCAACCATATAAATAGATGTATCTAAAGAAACATAAAAAGGATAATAATTTGTCACATAAGTAGTATGGCCCTTATTATATCTTGCATAAAATTGGTAGTGTGGCTTACAAGCTATAATTAACTCGATCCACTCACATACATATGATATTCCATGTATCTTACCTAAATGAGGTAATTAAACATAGAGTTTACGCTGAGATTGATTACCTAAACTAGATGAATAAGGCCAAGTCATTATAGAGCATGAAGAGATCCTTCACATGTACACTAAAAAATTGTAGACCGGAGCCATTAAGGAGTATTTGATCAAATGAAATAACCTACATCTAAAGATGCAACATGGGAGGATTAGGAATTTCTTCAAAAACATCCTAGTTTTAATCAATGTTGAAGACAACATGATTTTTAAGGGGATAGGTATTTATACCCTTATCTTATATTGAATCTAGGGATAAGTGTGGCCAAATTGTGGCTTATGCACCTTCATACTATCTTATTGCACTTATTTATGTTATTAGTATGGTCAGCCTATGGAATAACCTTGGCTAAGTAGAGTATATATATGAGGTAGTGGTTATTATTTTATCATCATATTATGAATTATGTTTTTATTGTATTATTATGTATTTTTCCCCCTCAAAGTGGACTAGTCATAATATTTAAGTATTTTTCTCTTTTAGCATTTATTGTTGTGGATCTATTTATTCTTCTCTTAATTATATGATATATCTTTTTTTGTTGTGAATCCTCTTATTAATTTCATTACACAAATGGATTAATAAATGGAGTGACTATAACTATAGGTGGATTACTAGATAATTGGATACATTTAATTTTTAATTTCCCTTTGTTTTTTATTGGTTTTCTATGTTCAATGAGTTACAAGATCTCAAATTTTATTCTAATATACTTTGATCTAGTTTTTCTCCTCTTTATTTCCATATTTTATTCTAATATAACTCATTATAGGCAAATATCTCTAAAATGTTTTATTCTAAACTTTGACTACAAACTTTAGCTTGTGTTCATGCCATCCTTCTAGAACCAAGGTTTTTGTTTGGTGTTTTGACATAGACAACACAACACATGTAGAAGGAGATTTTACAAACCTTTGCCTCTCTTGAAAGGATATTTACAATATCTCCCCAAGGTTTATTCTACCAATTCTTAGGGTACAAGACAAGACTATTTCGCTAATGTAAACTATTCACAAGGCTCATGTTTTACAAATTGATATTTAGTGGATTATAGTAACTTTAATAAATATAGAGGGGGTGTATGTTTTTATGGATTTGATCAAGAAGGAGAGTTTTAATAACAAAAATTGCATAAATATACCTTAAATGAAATGCAACATCCTAATATTTTCATGACCTAAAAAGAGATGATTTATATTATTTGTTCATTAATTATATTGGAAAATGTTATAATGGTAATGAACAAGAATTTAAATGAAGATAATCATGTATATTTAGATTTCATTCATTGATACCCAATATATAAACTAGTAAAATTATAAAAATAAAAAATAAAATGGGGAAAAGGAGAGAAAAGGGCCATGTTTCCATGAAGGTGAAGCTAATGTGTGTGAATGATAAAATCCCATGAAACCAATCCTTAGCTTATCTAGACCTAACACAACCACAAATAAAAGGATAGTGTAAGAGTCTAAGGGGAAGTTAACTAGGAGAAGGAAAAGGTATAACCACCATAATAACTATGTATGAAATAACCACCCAACTCCACAATCTTCAAAAATATAAAGATATGCTAGTTAATTAACATTAATTAGGATTTACATTAGTCATTTAGTTACAAAATTTAATAGCATAACCAGTAAAATTGAACAAAGAGAGAGATCAATTTAAGAAAGTGAGCAAATATCTGACATTACTATGTTTTTGTTATAATTTAAAATGGGTCAACCCCCATTACATCAATTATAAGATCTTGTATAGACACTAAGATTAGATTAATTTCAAAATTAACCCACTAATGGGTAGTTATAACATTGAATGTGATTTGGAGAATGTGGTTAAGAGTCTTAGATTTCTAATTAAAATTTATATCAAGCCATCCCCATGTAGTTGAAACCATGCTTCTTTAAGATGGCACTCCTTATCTTATGTCAATGTAATTGATATCCACAAGGATGTCTCCATGTTAATTAAGTTATCTAGATATATTAGAATTAATTTTTTATTTGATCAATACACCATCAACATATTTTATATTTAATAATGATCCCTCTTGATCAATTTTTCCTCATCATCAAGCCATAGTTTGAATCAATCAATCAATAAGATGGAACAATGTATTCTCAAGCTTGATGGCCTTGATAGACTAAATTACTACTACATTTCCATCCTATACTTTATTGGCATCATGAAGATGACTGGGGATGGCAACTTATCCAACAAGTTAAATTCTAGACCATGTGGCCTTATCTCATCCTCTACTATAGGCTTCAATTATTAGTTTTAATCTTGAATGATGCTCTATACCTTTTTTATTGGTGAACTCAAACTTAACATGATCATTTCAAATGACATGATTTAAAATATCTTATTATATTTGGGCTCCTAGTAGTGACCACGAACTCTGCATGATCGTAGCCCATGAATGTTTGATCTAAGTTACTAGATGGTTTCTAATGATACATGTATTCCAAGCTCCTCAATATGTTCTCTATGTCTTGGGTTCTCATGATATTTCCATGTATAATTATCATAGGCCTTTCAAGCTTGGGAACACTACTATTATATCTATTTATGATAGACTTCCATGAGTAACTAATTTAAAAGATCAATGGTTGGTAGTATTTGAGGTTTTCACTATATTTTGTTACATCTTTTGATTCTTAAGCTTCTATGATGCTACCATATGACAACATCATGGGTCTTTGACATTTGGGGGCTCTGTGTGTTATGTGGAATTCCAAGTCCATATATATTCATATTTCGTTATGTGGTGACATATCAAGCCATCAAGACTTAAATATTTTTGTTGATAGAATTACTTTGGTTGATTCTTAGGCTCTTGAGATGTCATCATGTGGTATCATCACAAGCCTTTAGGGATTAGGAATACTTACAAGATTTAGTGATCCCTAAACTTCTTGATTCTTAATATGATACCACATGGCATAATATCATGTCATCAAGGCTTGTGGGAAGATTTAGACATAGAGTTTTTTAGATGAAATAAATGACTAAGTAAAAATAAAATGGTAAGGAAAATATTTAGACCATTCGATCAGTGTAAGATGATCTATGGGAGATAATAAGGATGAGAGATATGTAGGGGATTTAGACCTATCTAGACTTTGATATATGCCTCTATGTGATAATCTTATGTTAAATCCTAGATTCTACACATTGTAAAAAAATGGAGTCATAAAACCCTTTGATAGAAAGCATAGGAAGGAAAAGATGAAAATAAATGTGATAATTAATGAAAAAAATTACATTATAACTTGAAAAATTAGCATATACATATACTTTCAATTGAATTAGATATTCTAAGCCTTTTTTTAAAAAAAAATTAATGAAAATATTAAGAATTAGAAGCTAAAGTCATAAAAAGACCCATTATTAAAATTCTTTTTACCAAACAACCCTTTCTTGATTTTGATAGCTTTTAACATTCGATACAACCACTAAATTTAAGCTAGTAACAACTACCATGTGATAAGCTCTCATTAGTTTGAATACCATGTCTTGATATTCTATTGATGGGTAGATTCCCATAAAATTTATGTTTGGGGTATGATGACATCATCAATTCCATTTGAACTACCCGCATTCATTAATTTGTGGCCTCTACTTCATGATATGATTCCATGTGAAATAATCATGGATTCTCTCGCTATATAGGATGGGATATGATCATGCCATGTGGAAAAATTATGGGGCATCTAGGTTATCTCTTTGGCCAAGCTTTCCTTTGATCCTTTGGCTCTTGTGATCATGACACATGGCATGATCTCAGGCCTTCAAGCCTTAGGGATATCTAAGACTTTTTATTTTACGACTAAGGACCAACTTAAGCTATTGATCCAAATATCATAGGGTAAATGGGTAATTAGGGGATCCTTGGATGTTGAATACATAGATTAAGTTTTATATTTCGTGATGTTGACACTTGTCACCATCTTATGGGTCTAAGGGTAAGATTCATAAAATTAGATGCATTGGATAGATTGGTACTCTATTGAATCTGATGTACATATGCATATTCATCATGTAAACCCATGGAAACTTTGATATTCACAAGACTTTAAAAAAATAATATGGCAACAATGAACAAAAAATTCCAATAAAAAGGTAATAAAAAATACCATGGTGAACCATTTTATGGGCATTTGTCACAAATATTTAGTCATGCTATAAGTACTACCACATATTAAATTTGATAAGGGGAAGTTGTTATGAACCCTTAAGAAAGTCAAATTATTTTCATAAGTCTAAGTCAAATCCCCTCAAAGAATAATTTATAAGGATTAGACTCTGTAAACTAAAGAAAATTTAAATATTTAAATCAATCAATCTTTAGATGTGTTTTCTTCAACCAAACATTATGATTCATATGAATTATGCATACTTAGTCAAAAATAATGAAGCATAACTTTATACACTCACATCTAGTAACTTGAAAATAAGAAAATTACAATATAAACTAACAAACCACTAAAAGTCCTCTAAAGAAAAAAGATCACACTCATGAGTAAAAAGAGGTTACATGATTTCATTGAGAAATTAGGGCGTGTTGTGTAAGAAACAACAAATGCTGACTCTTTTAGAGAATATTCTCAAGTATTTTAAGAATCAAAAATCTTAGTCTTGACACCTTAAAAACAAGCACTAGCTATAAATAATTACCTAATAAAAATCACTTTTTACAACTAATTTACTACACTGTGTGATATACTAAGTTCCTTTATTTCCCAAAGACCATCAATGTGTGCTAAAATGATTAATTTGATTAGAATTATATATTCACACACATTTGAATAAACTTGATTAAGAAATTATAACTAATAAGTAAGAAATATATTGCAACATGGCTTAGGGGGAATTACATGAGAATTTATCTACTTCTAGATAGGTGTTGATATCCCTGATAGATATACCTCTAGTTTTGCTCAAGTCTTTTCTCCACTGATAGCCGCGTGAGAAATCCTATCGTGGAGTTACCTAAATCACCCTTCCAAGGAAAACTCAAGATTTTACATTTGAATTGAGTTTCCTTTGATTTTTTTTTTTTGAAAAATATTTTTAGTTTTGTCCATTGAGGGTTAGAACCAATACATGGGTAAAAGGAGGCTCGAAAAGTTCATGAGAACATAACACTAGTATACAATGATTCAATTGCTTCATCATCTTAGATTTATTTATAATAAGTGTATTTGATGGCTTTGAGACAAGAAAATAGTGTTTCTAAATTCAGATGTTTTGTTTGGAATCATAGGCCTTCAAAATTTTAAAAATGCACAAAATCACAATAGTTCCTATAAGCTTTTAGGCAAGACTTTTTAACTTTTAAGATATTAAATTCCCATCTATATTAATTAAATTACAAGTATTAATTCATCATTAATTGATTAACATGGGAACCCTCAAGTCAATATAAATGGTTTAGGACAAAATGAGAAAAAATAAAACTAGACCAAAAAGTACAAAGTAGAATAAAAAAACATAAAATAAATAAAATCAAACAAAAAAATTAATATAGGGAAAAATAAATTATTTATGGGAAATACCGAGCTAATTCAAGCATAGAAATAGTGCATGCAAAATTTTCCATTGACAAGAAATAAAACATCCTCACTAGTTAGACACCTTAGGTGGAAAATATTCTTGCCTAGGATTTTAATTATTTTATATGGACCTTGCCATAAGATGTCAATGTTTTAATATTTACCCTTCTTTTCATGATCCTTTTCCAAAATAAGGACCATATTAGAGATCTAGAAGGTTGTCTTTCTAGCTCATTTGTAAAACAAATGTTTTAAAACATCTTGATGCTTTCTAAAGTGAACAAAATAAGCATTATGTTTTTCTTCAAGTTGTATAAGTTTCAAGAGGTGAGATTCTATTTTATCATCAATTTTTAGGTAGTCATTAAAAAATTATAATGTGGGTAATTTTAGTTGCACAGGAAAGATGGGATCTTGGTTATATATTAGATGGTATGGTAAAGTACCTAGATTATATTTTATCCTATTCTTATTAGACCATAATATATAATTCAATATGTTGTGCAAATCCCTAGGATTTTTACCCAAAATTATCTTAATGACATCAATACATTTTTTATTTATATAATTAGCAACCCCATTACCTTGTAGATAATAATTAGAAGAGTATTTAAGTATTATTTGGATGTCACGGGCACATTCAATGAATTTAAATGAAGATAAATTAGGGATATTATCATATACTATAAAAAAATATCATGCCAAACCTGGTGATAATTTGCTCTTCAAGGAAGGTTATCTCTATATCATTTATGCAATTTTTGAAATCCTAGGATTTAACCCAACATGTATAGTAATCACTCACTATGGGAATGAATTTTTTTCTAGTATAATAATTTACATTAATGCCTCCCAAAAATTCCAATCCAAATTTGGTTAATGGTTTTACCTTGATAATAGGCTATAAGGGTATGGTAGGAGTATTTTCTCTATATATTACAACTTGGAAAGTGTGGTAGCTCCTAACATACTCATGGGAATATTTAAATATTAAGGCCAATAATAATCTACCCTTATTATTTTTTGGGTTGTATCACTTCATGAACCATGTCTAATTCTATAATTACCATGGAAATTTTCAATTACTTTAGTCACTTCTTCTTTATTAAAGAATCTAAGATATATGTCTTTATGGTTTTTTCTATATAGCATGCCTAATTTAATCATGAAGTTATTTGTCTTCATGCATAGTGATCTCATTTGGGTAGAATTTATGAGGCATAGACACTCATTTTTAATCAATTAAAATACAATGTCTTGGTACCAATCATATTTTTAAATACTCTACATTGAGTATTACTGGCAAATGATATGGGGGTTCACTTTAACCATGGATTCTTTGAGTCCTTAACCTTTAAATTTTTTCATAGGTTGGCATTCTAGGTTTAATTATTATATAATGGTCATCTAATTGTAATGTATTCCACCTAATTATTCTACACTAGCATAACTTTTATGACTGGAACAAGCACTACGTCAAACACCTTATTGTGCAAAATGTAGTGTTTATACTTTTTAACTACATTGATCCACGAAAAGGCTTATTGATCAATCATTAAAAACTTGAGTTTATTTTTTATTAGAGGGGAAATCATAAAGGACATAATACTCTCATCTCCCTATTCTTTATTTTACATTAAAATAGTTGCACTTGAATGTTCTAAGGAAAATAAGTAGATATAGAAGGTTGTGTATAATTTGGACTAATGAGTATTGCCATGTTTACAATTATAGCCTTGATCTGATCAAAATATTTTTTTGCCTTGTCTATATAATTTATATTTACATCCTTATTTATCATGTTATTTAATGTTCTAACTATCTGTGCAAATCATAAAATAAAATTCCTCATGAAGTTAATTTTGTCAAAGAAAGATTTCAACCCCTTCCTATTGGTAAACAATGGAATACTTAGAATTACCTTTACTCTATATGGGTATATCGATATGACATTTTTATAAATAATATATCCAAAAATATTTTCATCAATTATCCCAAAGATACATTTATTAGGATTTAATAAAATCCCATGGTCTCTTTACCTCTAAAACACTATCCTCAAATCTTTGATGTGGTTTTATCTTTTCAATGAAAAGACAGTTAGATCATCCATGTATATGACTATGTATTTTATGATTGGATATTTGAATTCAATGTCAATGGATATTTATAATGTGATACCTAAATTTATTAGGATAAATGACATATTTTTGTATGTGAATTTTACTCATTACCACACCTACTTAACACATTAACTTTGACTTTATCATAATTATTTTAATATTCTTATGTTATGTGGACATTTATTATAGACACTATTTGATTTATAGAACATTACTTATTAGTATAAATTAAATTATAATCATTTATGTATTGTTTTGGATGATCATATTATAGTTTTTATTATTTTTAATTATGATTAGATACAACTGACATCTATGTGGCTTGATTGCAGGTACATAGTATATAAGCATAGGTTGGAGGTAGAAGCTGGGTGCTTGGTGGAAAAGACATAGTGTGTAGGTAAAAAAAAATGGTGATAAATTAGTGCCCAAAAATTGAGTCGATCCTTTATCTTGGTCATTATATTTTATATTTATGTTCTTTATTTTGGATTTAGATTTCAACTACCTAGTTTTTATGTCATCATTTATCTTTTAATTCTTTATGGTTACCTGATCAATCAACTAAATAGTTTGATATGAATGTGATTAAAAATCACATAAATGATTTAATTAAATAAATCATATTCCACTTGAATTTAAATATATCTTTTATGATTTATGAAATCATTGTTACAAGATCAATACAGGTTTGTGTATAAAAACATTAATGAAACCATGAGTTGAAGGATGGCACCATGATTACGAAGTTTGTTATAGGATAAAGTAATTTATTTTTATTGTTTAGTTTTGATATAAAGTAATGAATTATTATGTGTGTTAATATAGTATATAAGGGACTATAAATTACATTTCATAGTGTCATGTTTAAAGCTTGAACCATAGTCATGAGACTTAGGTCGAGGGGATGGTGATTAAAATGTTTAAATGTTGTATCAAACCCTATTAACTTGGGTTGAGGGTATAGTTCATCAAGGAAGTTAAGTTATCAAACCATGAGTGGGTTTGTTTACTTTGGAAAGAAATGATTGGGTTTTCTTGTCATTTTAGAAGGATCTTGATTTTTCATTTTAGCCTATATGAAGCTTGGGAAGCATGCACATAGAGGAGAGTTTTTGAATGGGAACTATGTGATAATATTAAATGGTATTTCAATGTCATGTCATGAATTATTTTATAAATAATTGAGTGGGATTTACACTTAGTGGAAATTATAGTTCTAATAATTAGAATGGTCACTACCAATGGTGGATAAAATGTATGGAAAAAAAGGAAGTTGTGGAGAAGAAAGGAAAGAAATGAGATTCATGCAAGCCATAAATCCTTCTTAGTATGTCATTGCATTAAAAAAATGATTTTTTTTTTAAAAATTCAATGTTGTAATAAATATGTGCATTCACTGATATGAATAACTATGGGCTTTGTAATAATTTTCTTACATAGGCTTGAAATTTATTGTGAATGGAATTTGGTTGAGGATGCCGAATAGTGTTTGATAATTTAGGGTACTTACCCATAGCCAGTAAATATTAACTAAAAATGGGTGAAATGGATAGGCTAAATTTCTTGGTTACTTAAATATTTGACATGTTTGTGAATTTTCTTTATTTGGGTGTAAACCCTAGTTTTGGGTAGTCTATTTTTAAGTCTATTAAAATGATTGTTGTCATTTGAAACCCTTATTTTAGGATTGTCTTGAGTATGTATAGTTAAATCATGAGACCCTAGGTTATTGGTTAGTATTGCATCATTATTATGGTTCAGTTGAGTGTTATTTTTTGGGATAGGTTCCTACTTCTATCTCCAATCAATGGTTAGGGTGGATAGGAAAACCTATTTATGGTCAAATTTATCTTGAGCATGTGAATGCATTTGATTGTAAAATATTCTATATGGGGAAATTATATGTGTAATATTTCATCTATTAAAAGGAATAATGGAAAAATCATTATTATATTTATTGAAAACATGTATTCAATTTAGAAACCCTTATATGGAATACTTAGTTTTTCACTATTTGATGTATGCTTGCAAATCTTGTAGGGTTACATTCATTTGAAAATAAGATTGTATGTGATAAATAATGGACCTTGTAAGATACATATTTTTTATTATTTAAGACGCATCGTAATGTCCTTAAATTCTATTGGTTATAGAAAGGATATCTAAAATGTCCTTCATTGTGTAAAAATATCAAATGTTCATGTGTTTTATTATAAATAACAAATTTTCAAGGTATTATATTATTTAAATTAAAATATTAATGTTTGTATGTAATGATGTCAAATTTTTACTTTGAGTGAATGACATAGATTAATGGTAATCAATGTATGGTAACATTCTATACTTTCTCAATATTCATTAATTTTGGTAAATAAAAAGTTGTGTTTTTTTATGCTTAATTTAATTTCAACACATTATAATTTGGTTAAAATACATACTAAAGTAATGTATTGAACTATAAATGACCATGGAGATCTAGATCACTCATGTAATTGTTAATATCTTTGTTAATATTATGAGATTGTTATCTTAACATAGTATTTACTATTCTTTAAGGGATTATTATATTGTGTGGTGTTTTTATGAAGATTACAATTTGTAAATTGTAGTAATTACCTATAGATAGGTATTCTATGAATACATATTTCATTAAAGGAAAATGATTTCATTATATCAATGATTAATAGAATTAATTAGGAAATGAAAAAGAATGGGTGATCATCTATGTAAGTGTATGCACTTAACAATGACTATGAATAGTTATGATTAATGATAGGCCCCCCAAAAAATGGTATGCGATCTAGCTTGAGACACATATAGGGTATGTGTCCTAGTAAGAAAAAAGAAGCAATCGAGGAAAACAAAAATAGCCCAACCCAAAACAACACGAAATACAAATCTCATATCCTTTAAGATATACCATCTATAAGAGGAACCAAATATTGTTCCCATTAAAAATGGATTTAACATCTTCTTTACTCCTAATTTTTTCAATTATTTTATTATAGGGTAGGTTTAGAACCTCTCCATCATACCACCAAGATTCAAGGATAACTTTTAGATCCTCCACCCTAAGGTTGCTATCATGATGGATTCATTGGCTTGTAGGGCATAAATCATTAAGGTGACCAAATTTACTACAATATGGAATTCTTTTTCCCTTTAAAACATAATTTTTTAATTCCTGGAGCCCATAATATACCTGAACCAAATTGAGTTAGGGAAATATTAATCCATTGAGACAAATAAATAGTTTGGGCCAATCCTAACCTTTTACATGAGATGATGAATGGGTTGATAAACACAAATGGACCAATGGTTTCTTCTATGATTCTCAAAATCTAATCATCCTAGAAGATGAAAGGGAAGATTAGGATTTTGATCGACAAAGGAATCCTATCCAACTTAAACTCTGAGGATGACCAATTTGGACTCCAAGGTTAAAGTAAAATAATGGCTTTACCCATCAACCATGGGCCTTCATTAAGAATATTAAACTAGTTCATTCCTATAACCAAATGAAAATAATAAGCACTTTTTAGCAAAAGAAAAAAAATTGACCCCTCCTACCTTGATCCATTTCTTCTTGTTCTAATTCTTGAATACTTCAATACCATGCTTCACTCCAACCAATATCCTTATGATGGAGTTATTTTAATTATTTTTAACCTTTACCAAAATCTTTTTAGGAATGTATAGGCTCAAATTCTTGCACTTCAAAAAGTTATAAGAGTGATTGAGGTCACCTCTGGATGGGTCCTTAGTGTTCTTAGGGTATCTCTATGTACTCTCCATACCACATGTAGATGGAAAATAGGCACAAAAAATCTTAGGAATTAAACTCAACTTAATGATCCAATGGACAAATAAATAAATTTGATCTCTTTTAAAATCATAGCGACATGATTTGAATAATAATTTCCCCTCCCACATACTCTTTTATGGAAGGAAATTTCACCCCAATAATTCAAAATTGAACATACGTTGTTGAAAACACATTTAATGCTCCAATAGATCAAATCAAGAATGCCCTTACTTAGCTAATATTGGTAATACTTTTCAAGCAATCCAACACTATGAAGGAGCCTAACAAGGATTCCCTTGTACCAAAAAAAAATCAAAAACATAGGAGGATGAACAAACCTAATAAAACTTAAAGGTCTTGAAGAACCCTGACCCTTCATGTAACATCCCATAGAAATTTTAGTAGTTTAGAATGTTTAACGATCCTTTGTTGATCTATAAACACTAGTAAGAAATTCACTACTTTTAAAACCATTTACTAAGATCTTATATTTTCTCAATTATCTAATTAAAATATAACTAGATGTGGAATATTAAGATTATATATTATTTGAAATTTGATAAAAATGGATTTCCAAAATGAAATAAAAGTGAATTTGGTTGTTCACATCAATTACTCGTTAGAATTCCTTATGAATCTTAAAACATTTTAGTTACTCAAATTACCATAAAAAAATTAAAATGATTAATTTTGCATTCTCTTTAAAATCTAAATTATGTTATGCAAATTAATTGAAAACTAAATGCAAAACCAAAATCAGCAAAAGAGACACAAGAATTATTTATGGGGTTCAAAATTTCATATGTCCTCAGGTTCTTATTGAACTGATCCATTAATTTTGATAAAATTGAAAGCCCGAATAATAATTAAAATAAAAAAATAGATCTACTCTTTGCAAAAATAGTGTATGAGACCTTGGCTGACTCAGTACATCCTTCACCTTCCTCAATCACTTGTAGAGGCTTCTCCTTTTCATTTTTGAATGAATTTCATACCATAAAATGTCATCAATAAGAATTAAAAAAATTCAAATTATTATACTAAATAGATCATATCAGAATTATAAACAACTTTTTAGTTTACTTCAAACTCTGGTTTGGCCTCTAAGGGCTCCAAAATGACTAAACAATGGAACTTAGTATAAGCTATCTCCATGCACAGTCTATTAAACTTGTGTGTTCAAATACAAATTCATGGGATTTTATAAGATTTAGAACCCATGGGTGGTTTTTTCAATACTTTATCCTTTTGCATGATAGGTTACAATTTCCATTCCTATTGGCATTTGCATTGGCTTTGATAAAGGGATAAAGTTATATCCAAAAATCCCACATAAGTGGGGAAAGGAATTTATAAAGGCTTTTAATAGCCTTGTCTTCATGACTTATTTATGGCTTAGGCCACATCATTCAACCACTTGTTTTTAAATATAAATCCATTGAAAAATATGTAGACTTAGGGCCACATAGCAAGTTAGACTTTGGTCTTCAAAAACAATGTGGATATAGCTATACCATGAACTTTGTGATTTATAATGCCAAGTAATTAACATTGGCATGGATTTTTATGGACATGTGGTGGCATGTTGATAGTACATGGTGACTTCATGGTATAATGTGGATGTCACATTCTAATCTTGACCCCTTTAATTTGGTTTTGATACTTGGCAATAGAGGAATCCTCCGACATGGTAGCTCAAGGAGTCATGCCTTGATTTACATTGCTATATGAATTATCCCACATTCAAGAGTTTAAAATGAAAATTGGGATTTAAATCCAAATCCAAATATAATTAATTTCAAAGATAGGAGGCCAAGGTACCCCTCCTTAAAAAGAGTGTGTCAACCCTTGTTGAGGGCCCCCAATGAACCAATAACAGGGCCCATTTATCTAGTCTGTACACACTATCAAAGATAAAATCAACCAAACCTAAATTTTGTATCCAATTTATACTACCAAATTTTGATTTCCCATTGGTCCACATGTCACTTGCACATTATATCATGTTACCTATAACACCACATTGAATTTTAATGGACCATATCTTTTGCATATAATGGCCATTTTGCAAACCATGAAAAGCATCAAAAATATCTCAATGAGCTTTACGCTATGAAATCACTCTGATTAAAATATGAATACTTTAATTTTTTTAAAATGGAGAGATCCACCTAGATCAAACCTCCCCACTAAGTGCTTTTGGACCCCAAAAGCATTGTCTCCATTAAAATTCTCTAAAACACATCAAATATAGAACTAGATCATAGCTTATGATATAAATGGAAAAATTTATGCTGATTCATAACTCAAACTATAAATGCTTGAGTTACACTAATTCATATGACTATCATTAATAATACAAAATTTCTCAATTGTTTACCCATTTGTCATATCCTGTAAGTGGCGAACTTCTAAACACTACAACAATCACCAATACAATTGTGAAAAATGTTTGTTAATGCAAACAAAATACAATAAATGTTATGACCATGTTGAAATTCACTACCCAAAACATAGGTCTTAATATGATAAAAAATTATGGTCTATGACCATGTCACAATTCATTGCCTTAACATGGGTCTTAAAATGCTAAAAAAATATGGGAACAACATAAACTATATAGTGTCTAGGATTACAAATATTTCCTAGTAGGACTATAAGTGCATCTAATCATACACATCCCAAAAATAGATGCATCCCAAAATAATAGTTATTTTATCACAAGTACTATAGGAAAAATGAATCCTATCCAAATAACCTATACATTTATATCCAATCCCCAAGATAATCAAAGTAGCTACATTCCTTAACCATTTAACAAGAAACTCATAAAGCTAACTCTGAGATTCTGAAAATTAGAGATTTTCAAAACATAAGTGTGAGAATGAAAAAAGAACTTCACATGATAAACTTGTCTTGAAGTGTTCTCGTTAGCTCTATAATGCATATGTCAAATCATTGTAAATTTCCTTTATCAATATTCAACAAAAATTTCCAAAAATTATTTGAAATGTTAATCCACTAATCATGATAGTATGAAACTCATAAATCGTTTGGCAACACTCTTAATTAGATTTACTTGTTTAGTGGTGTGTTTTCTTTAGTGGATACCTGAGCCACTTTAGGGGTCATTTTCAAATATGTTGGTTTTATAATGATTTCCTCATTAAAAAAATTTATCTTTTGTTCAAGATGAAGATGCCAACACTTTTCAACTATGTGACCTTTCTTTCTACAATGAACATAAAATCTCTTGTCCACATTTTTATGATCCATTTGTTTAGGAAACTTACCTAAACTTCTTTTCAATGAAATACATTTAGGAGAGTAATCTCTCTCAACCTTTTCAAACAAATATTTACATTTTCTACATTTGTCTACACAATGGTTAGACAATCCAAAAAAACTTCATGGATAAACATGCCACAAATTTTGTACATCATTACCAAACTTCTTAGATGTGGATAATGGATCAAAATTTTTACCTTTTATTTTATAATTATAGTAACTAAGAGGTGGAGGAATCTCATTACCTCTTCATGGTGATCTCTTACCATATCCTTCTTTAAAGGATGAGTCACCAGATGCCAATGGAGAAGCCTCTTGGCTATGATAATCTTGTCTTCTTTTAGTGGTCTTAGACCTTTCTCTAATCTCCTTTTTCCTTGAATTATCATACCCCAATCCTAAAAAATGAGGTTTGTCTTCAGCCTATATTGGGTTAGTAGTACCTTGGTTGTTCTTATCAAGGCCATTTCTATTAAACCCCATTTGAAATAATAATTTAGATCCAATGCCTCTAGTATGATTTTCAAAAGAACCAAAGATGTCATCATCTAAATCCAAAATTTAATGGGAGGAAGAAGAATATTCTCATGGTGAATAAATTATAGTACATTCATCTATCATGGTTTCTACATCTGAAGTGGAAGGTTTTTCCTTCTTTTGTTCACTTTGTAATTGAGCTAAGAGCTTATCTTTAGCTTCAATCTTAACCTTCAGCTCTTTAACAAATGCCATCAACTGCTTACTCTGTATAGGCATCTCATTGACATAATCTTCTTTCTCTTTTGTTGAGGATCATGGCTGAATTTTTAACCACACAATCTCCTCTTCTAAGGAGTAAAACTTGGCTCTCAAGAAAGAGCTTTCTTCCTAGATCTGGAAGTTAATGGTTTCAATATCACCAAGCTTAGATCTATTTGATAACTTACCCATTGAACTTGTTCAACCATAAAGTCAAAACATATGACAAAAATGGAAACAAAAATAGTAACCAACTATTAATCACATGTAAACCACACTATTAAATCCCATTGATCAACTAATATGATACCAAAATTTGATCCATAAACACTAGTAATAACTTCACTACTTTTTAAACCATCTACAAATATCTTATATTTTCTCAATTCCTTAAATGAAATAGAATTGGATGCAAAATATTAATATTTTATACTATTTAAAATTTGATAAAAATGGATTTCCAAAGTGAAATAAAATTGAATTTGATTATTCACATCAATTACCCAATGGAATTCCTTATGAATATTAAAACATCTGATTTACTCAAATTCATTTAAAAAATCTTTAAAATGATTAATTTTGCATTCTCTTTAAAATCTAAATTATGTTCTACAAATTAATTGAAAATTGAACGCAAAACTAAAATCAACAAAAGAGCACATGAATTGTTTACGGGGTTTGGAATTTCCTACATACCCAAGTTCTTATTGAACTGATCCATTAATGTTTCTAAAATTGTAAGCCCAAATAATACTTACAATAAATAAATAGATCTAATCTCTACAAAAATAGAGTATTAGACCTTCGAAAGAACTTGGTTGACTCAACACATCCTTCACCTTCTTGAATCACTTATAGAGGCTTCTCTTTTTCATCTTCCAATGAATTATATATCATAAAAGGTAATCAAGAGGCATTAAAAAAATTCAAATGAGTGTACTAAGTAGAGCATATTACAATTATAAATAAATTTGCAGTTTACTTTGAGCTCTGGTTCAGCCTCTAAGGGCTCCAAAATGACTAAACAATGAAATTTAATATAAGATGTCTCAATGCACAGTCTGTTTAAATTGTGTATTCAAATACAAATTCAAGATATTTTATAACATTTAGAACCCATGAGTGGGTTAGTCAAGTCCTTAGCCTTTTACATGATAGTTCATAATTTCCATTCCCATCGACATTTGCATTGGCTTTGATAAAGGGATAAAGTTATATCCAAAAATCCCACATGAGTGGGGAAAAGAGTTTAAAAAGGATTTTAATAGCCTTGTCTTCATGAATTAGTTATGGCTTAGGCCACATCCTTACACTACTTATTTTTAAATAGAAATCCATTGGAAAATATGTGGACTTAGGGCCACATAGTAAGTTAGACTTTATTCTTCAAAAACTTCATGGACATAGCTATACCATGAACTTTATGGTTTATAATGCCAAGTAATTGACATTGGCATGAATTTTGATGAACATGTGGTGGCAGGTTGATAGTACATGGTGACTTCATGGTAGAATTTGGATGTCATGTTCCAATATCGATCCCTTCAATGTGGGTTCAACATTTGGAAATAGAGGAATCCTCCTATGTGGTAGCTCGAAGAGGCACACCTTGATTTACATTACAATATGAGTTATCCCACATTCAAGAGTTTATAATGAAAGTTGGGATTTAAATAAAAATTGAAATATAATGAATTTTTAAGATAGAAGGCCAAGGTACCCCTCCTTAAAAATAGTGTGTTGACCCTCACTGAGGGCCCCCAATGAGACAATAATAGGGCCTATTTATCAGGTCCATACACACTGTCAAAGATAAAATCAACCAAACCCAAATTTTTTAGATAATTTAGACTACCACATGTTGAGCTCCCATTGGTACACTTGGCACTTAAACATTAAACCATGTTACCTATAAGACCACATTGAATTTCAATGGACTGTATCTGTTGTGTATGATGTCAATTTTTTGAATCACAAAAATCTCTCAATGAGGTCTATGTTTTGCAATCACTTTGATTAAAATATGAAGACTTAAATTTTTGACAAATGGAGAGATCCACCTAGATTATTTATGATCCTTGAGTATTTACCTTTACTGGTTTAGGGGATTTATTATTATTATGAGTTTTCCTTCTTGTATTAGATCTCACTACCACTTTTTTCCTATCTTTTTTAATAAAATTTACCTGTATCCATTTCTCTTCATAAACTAGTGGAGTTCCCATGATGACATTAATATTACTTTATCCATTCTGGGGGACATTGGATTTGATATAAAAAATCTAACTAAGAGGCATTCTCAACTAGGTGTTTATCCCATTAGTAATGCAAGCCTTATTATTAGTGGAAGGATTCATATTGGAATCTTAAGAGGGTCCCATTGAATTTTTTATAGAAAACAATAAATAACCTTGGGTTTCAAAGCTCTAAAGGGGGATAATGATTATAAAGCTAGAATAATTATTCCTTTCTCCAATAGATTATGGAGCCTAAAAAGATCATATATTTTCACACTCACTAACATTAGAGAATATCTCAAGGAACCAATGGAGAGTTTCTCCTCTTTATAGATCTATAGAGTTGGCTTGTCCTTAGGTGGATCATCAAGTTTCCTCTCAATTATAGGATCATGGACTCCAAAATTATAATTAAAGTTTAATTTAGAGAGTCAAAAGGAGGAGGTTATTTCATTTAGGGCTTCCCCTAGGGCCCATAGGCCCCACATGATAATTTCTTAAGTTTTGAGCCCTTCATAAGATAATTCGCTAATGGCTTTTACTAAATTGAGAAATTATTTTTGGCATGTCCCACTAAATCACACACTTAGTATATGACATCATCCCTTTCATAAAGGATATTCTATGTCTAGGTTTCAAATTTGGATTTGATCTGGATACTTCATAAAATAGTTTTTATCTAAACATAAACATTGATTCTAGATTCAACCAACCTCTTTTTGGACTTTGTGACTGCGTTAATAAAAATTGGTTATCTAATGGCTCTAGAAATTCCTTGGAAATCCTTCCCCTACCAAAAATCTAGAGGGAGTCCATGTAGTGTAACCTACATTGGTATTTTCATTAAGGAATCACTATCAGGTTTAAGGCTAGGCTTCCATTTCTTTAAAAATAAAAATGATTTTTGTAAAAAACACATCCCTTTCAATAACTTTCACATAGTCCTATGAATAAGATAAAGTAACCAATAATAATTTATTATCCATGGAAACCACTTCAAAGTGACCCATTGATTTCCACTTCATGGCTGCCCATTCTCTAAAAATACCAAATATAGGCCTATAACCATAGAAATGCACCAGTAGGGATTTATCCAATGAAGTTTTAATGTTGTCATTAATGATTATGAATAGTTTTATTACTTGTCATTTAATTACTATAATTGTGATTTTTTTTTAGTTGTATAAATAACACTACATATATATTTGGGGTAGTTGATTCATTTTCACTACTATTTGAATCATGGATTATGTTCACTAATATATAAATTGGCTATGTTATTCTCCATGTAATAGTAGAAGTGAATGTGTTAATTATAAATATTATATTTATTACATCCAATGATAATATATGTTAATGATTCTTAATGGAATAAATTCCAAGTATAAAGGTTGTAAATGAGGTAAAATGATTACGTTCAAGAGTTTGACATGGACTGTGCTTGAATCTTTTGTTAGTTTTTAATATTTTTGTACATCTAGACTGATTCATTGATTGGAATTTTCAATATATTTGTATGATAGTGATTTTTGGTGTGGAAATTATTCAAGTAATAATTTTATATGAATTATAAATCAGTGTTAGGATGGTAGTGGACTAAAATGATTAGGGGTTTTGGAATTCAGGTAAAAGTCTTTGATTGTTATAAAAAGAAATTTGTAATAACACCAAAATTTAATTAGTTTAGAATTGAGCTTTGGTATCTTATGTAAATCTATTTATATATATTCATGTATCCTTTTGGTCATAAAAATATATAAGAAAAGATAAATGCCAATTATTCATACACACAAACATACATACATACATACATACATACATAAATACATCCATATATACATATGTACATACATACATAGATACATACATATACATATACATAAATACATACATACATACATACATATATACATATGTGTGTGTATATTCTATGCACATTCTTGATGAGTATTGAAATATTGACATAACTCCATTATGAATTAAAGCAAATCGCCTTTCTTCTCTACTGGTAAGTATGTTTTGAAATGTTGTTCATTTAATGAATGTAAGAGTTATAAATATGTATCATTGCAATAATTATTACTCTAAATATGGGGTTACATAATTAAGATATGGAGTGTAATGTTATAATAACCCCATGTGTTTAGAAGTGATTTTTAATGTTTTGTAAAGGCTAATACATGCAACATTGTAACTAAGATCATTTCAAACACAAATTAAAGCTATTTAGTTTAAAAATTAATGCACATATGTCTATGTATATATATACAAACATACATACAAATTAATATACATGTAAAATTAAGCAGATAACTTGGACATGGGTATGGATTAAATCTACTTGGTGTGATTAAGGTTGTAAATTTTATAGGTGGAAATAATAGAAAATTCATGAAAATTAACTTAAGATAGTCTTGTGTTTATAATCTTATATATTACATGATAATATAAATTTAGATAATAAATTAGGTGAATATCCTATATTATCATGATAATCACAAACCAATATCCTAGGGTTATTCTTGAAGTATAAATGGTCAATATCAAGGCTATAACTATGTGTATGTTTCTTATTATTCAATGTGTCATTTCATCTATGCATTACATTAGAGGAATCTATTAATGTTTGGTATATATGTTAATGTTTAACTAATCTAGAAGGGGCATGTTATACAAGAGATATGATTATAAACCATCCTAGTGTGATGAACATGGATATCAATGGGTTGTACTCATATGTATTCTTTAATGGGATCATAATCTAAACATGTGTGTGTAGATTTATCAAATGTTTCAAATTAATGTTTGTATTTAATTCTTGAGGATCCTTTTATTATGAGACTACTACCTCAGTTGTTGATAGTTATTAAGGATGGTTAAATCAATTAGTCTTTCCCATATTTAATTATATAATTAGGTGCATAAAGTAATGTAAATAAATGTTTGTTATTTTATATTATATGCATCGATTTGATAGTAATAATGCATGAAAAATTGTTTTAGGGATTTAAATCATGTATCTAACATGGATTTCACAATTTGGTTAGAACTAATTCATATAAATTACCTCACATCATGATCGATGTAGTACATGCATATTTTGTGATCTTGTCTTATTCTAGTTAGTAAAAAAATTATTATGATTTTGGAATCATTTCTATTGGCCAATAAATTTCTATTTAGAGAATAATATTTTTTTGTTCTAAGTTTTAAATTTTATGGAAATTTTGGGTTATGACACTTGGTATTAGAGCATTTGTTTAGCTAAATTATTATTTTTTTGTGAAAATGTGATTTAATAATGCATGTCCATGAATTATGATGGTTAGAAATAGATCAACCCAAAAATTATGAATGTGGGTAGTGATTTAATTGAAAATTATGAATAGGATCAACATGATCATGCTGACATAGAGGTGGAACCAAGTGGCATCCATGCAACCAATCTAGATAATCCTAAATAATAATTTATTGAGAAACAAAAATTTGTAGCACATGACATTTTTAGTACATTGCATGGTATCCAGGGGAAATAGAAGGCCTAGGCCAAATATTAACTCATAAGGGAAATTTTTGAGATGGAGGGCCAAAAGATAAGATTCATAATGAGAACCCACCATGACAAGAGGTTATAGAGCCAATTATTAAGGAGATAAATAAACTTCCTCCTCTTACATATTCTTATGAAACAACTAGTGATGCCATTGAGGCATGGGTGATTAACTTGCATAAGTATTTCATACTACATAATGTGAGTTCCAATCGAAAAACACACATTGAAGTTTACTAATTGTTAGGTGATGTAGCTTTGTGGTTGAAATAATTATGTGCACTAAAGGGTACAATTTTGTTACTCTTACTTGGGAAATTTTGAGAAATAACTTAAAAAAAGACATCTAAATAATATATACAAAGAGCATATAGAGATTTAGTTATTGATATATGGTACCATGTCAATATCTTACTACAAAAATAAGCTTTTGAGGCTCCTATGTCATGTTCATTACATGCTAGATGAATAAACCAAGGTAACTAGGTTCAAACTAGGGTCAAATGAGATACTCATGCATGATGTAAATATGACTAACCCAAAGATTTTAGTTGTTTCCCTAGAATTAACACACTATGTTGAAGAAAAAGAGAAGTCTCACTAAAGATAAATGTAAGAATTAAAAAACAACAAGCAATAATGAAAATCTAAGTCATCAATACCTCCAATAAGTAGTAATTTCAAGAAAAAAACTCCAAAAAGTATGTTGAAAAGATTTATAATTCTAGAATTAAATTTCAAAATAAAAGTGATCGAATTCACATTCCTTTACAAAGAAGGATTCTAGAAATAATAAAAAATAGAACTTACATGGGCTAGCTACATGAAAAAATACCATTCTAATTCTACCTAAAACTATTTAAACTTTTTGGTAATGTAGTGACAACCATTACCATAAGGAATGACCTAAGTTGAAGGAGAATCACAAGGTCTATGCATTTGTAGACAATATAAATGTATAATTTTAATCAACACCTATTGAGACAAGAGGTATATTTTTTGTATTTTATTTCTCTATTTTGATTGATTCACAAACCACATAGATTAATTTATCTTACTAATGAATTGTAATGTAAAATCAAACCGGCTTGACTTAGAGAAGGATGGAAAGAAGAGTTTAGCACCAAGAGGAAGGTGGTTATCAGTAAATGTCTAGAATAAGTTGATCTAAATTTGGTTAGTTTTAAGACTTTTGTAAATATATTAATTACTCTCTTAGGCTCCTATGATTTTATCTTGGGTATATCTTGGTTATAATCACATCAAGCTATTTTTGAATGCATAAGTAAAATAGGTCAATACTTGGATGGTGAAGGAAATTATGTAGGGAATCAAGGAATCAACAACTCATATAGCCCTTGAATTATTTTATCCTTTTACATTATAAAAGTGGTTTGGGAAGGGTGTCATTTGTATGCTCTCAATTTTATTGAGACAGTTGAATTAACAACCACCATACTCGAAGATTATCTAATTTTTAAAGAATTCATAGATGAATTTTTAAAAGAGCTATAAAGTTTACCTCTTAAAAGGATATCTAATTTTGTTATCGATGTAATACCTAATACAACACTCGAATCTAATACACCTTACTAGGTGAATATGGTTGACTTAATGCATATTAAAGTATAAATTCAAGATTTGTTAAATAAGGGTTTGATACATCTTAGTGTCTCACACTGAGGCACTCTAGTAGTGTTTGTCAAGAAGGATGGGACACTCAAGTTATGTATCGATTATAGAATGCTCAACAATGTCACAATCAAGAATACATATCATATTCCTCACATAGATTATCTCTTTGATTAAATGAAAGGAGATTTTATATTTTGTAATATAGATATTTGATTAGGTATCATCAACTCTATATCAAAGATGAATATGTCCATAATATTGCATTTATAACTAGACAAGGGTGTGATGAATTTATAGTCATGCCATTTGGACTAATAAATGTTCATTAAAAATATATGAATTTAATAAATAATTTATTCCAATATTTTCTCAACAAGTTTGTATTGGTGTTTTTAGATGGAATTCCAATTTATTTTAAAAATGAATAGGAATATGAGTATCACTTAAAGTTGGTGTTACAACACTTGAGGCAATAGAAGATGTATGCAAAGTTGTTAAAGTTCTCTTTATTTCAATATGAAATTCATTATTTAGGTTATATGATCTATAAAGGAATTAAATTGGATCCTACAAATATTGCAACCATTAATGAGTCGCCATCTCCCAAGAATGTATGAGGTAATAAAATTCATGTGGATTATTGGTTACCATCAATGGTTTATACAATAATTTTATAGTATTGCTCACTCTATAACTTCCTTGTAAAAGAATGGGAAGAAATTTGATTGGTATCCTAAGTGTGAATCAAACTTTCATGATATAAAACATCTATTGACTATAGTTCCTATTTTAACTATACTAGATCCCAATGATAATTTAGAAATATGGGAAAATGTTTGTAAGGTATGAATTGGATCCATATTGACTCAAGATGGAAATGTGGTTACGTATGAGCCTAAGAAGTTTAAGACCCATGAAAATAATTACCGCACTCATGATTTAGAGTTAGTTTTTATTGTTCATGCTTTAAAGTAATTAAAGCATTTTATGCTAGGTAATCAATTTAATATTAAATTTGATCATCATAGCCTTTTGCACTTATTTATTCAGGAAGAGTTGAATACAAGGAAAAGGATATGGATAAAATTTGTTAGTAACTTTGATACTAACATTCACTATGTAAAAAGAAAAGAAAATAGAGAGGTTGATGCATTAAGTAGGCAAGCCTACATTGCTTCCCTCTCAGTAATATTTTCTAATTTTAATTTGTTTTGCTTACATAGTATAAAATTGATTCTAAACACCTTACCATCTATGCAAAATTAAAAATGATAAATTTTGATTCTAAATTTTATGTTAATTTGGATGGTCTGCTAAGACATAAGGGTAGAATTTTTGTTCTTAGGAAAATTTGAAATATCAAATTAAGAATGAAGTGCATATAATACATCGTTATACACATCCCAATTTTAGTAAAATAACACAAGAGCTAAAATAATTATATGTCTAACTAAAACTAAATAAATATGTGGTTGTGTATGTATCCAAGTCCTTGGAATTCCAATAGGTGAATGTTGAGCATGGTCATCATAGAGGCTTACTTTATCCTCATGGCATTCCATAAATTAAATGGGCTAATGTGTCTATGTATTTTATCATGAACTTTACTAAATCTTGTAATAGACATAATTCAATCTTAGTTGTGATTGATAAATTAACTAAAGTGGCTCACTTTATTTATGGATAAATCACTAACAACACTTCCATTCTTGCCAAAAAAATTATAAAATAAGTGGTACAAGTTCATGGTGTACCTTGAGTGTTCATCTTAGATAGAGATAAGCTATTCACTTCTTGGTTTTAGAAATATATGATTGATAATTTTGGTAAAAAGCTAAATTTTAGTTAGCTTATCATCTAAGAATGGATTGGTAAATTTAAAGGATAAATATGATTATGGAAGACATGTTGTGAATGCATGTCATAAATCAGTAGTATAAGTGGGAAGACTTCATGCATTTGGTGGAATTTGCCTATAATAATACCTACTATTTAGTAATCAAGATGGCACCATTTGAAGCCTTATATGGGAAAAAATTAGAACTACATTGGGCTATAACG
Organism: Torreya grandis; assembly: GCA_037957365.1. Taxonomy (NCBI): domain Eukaryota; kingdom Viridiplantae; phylum Streptophyta; class Pinopsida; order Cupressales; family Taxaceae; genus Torreya; species Torreya grandis. The sequence goes on along the minus strand of JARHVA010007292.1, from coordinate 245,543 downwards.
GCTTGGAAATTATGTGTTTTATGGTCCAAAAGTTTTGAAAGATTATGATGATTGAATGAATATTATTAAATAAAGGTTGAAGGCTACCTCTGATCGGTATAAAATCTATGTAGACCTAAAAGTATTTCATAGATAGTTTAAATTTTATGATAAATTATTTCTAGGAGTAAGACCTAAGAAAATATCAATCAATTTTGTAAAAGATATAAAATTAACATCATGTTATGTTAGACCTTTTGAAATAGTAGAAAATATCATCTCAGTGGCTTGTTATCTCATTCTTCCTCCTTCTCTATCTAGAATCTACGATGTTTTTCATGTAAAATTGTTAAGGAAATATTTTTCATATCCCTCACATGTTTTAAATTGGGGTAATATTTAGGTGGGGAATGAAGAAATAATTCATCTAGAGCCTATCAATATCTTGGGTCAATGAAACATTGAACTATGAAAAAGGAAATTGTAGCAAGTATTGGTCTAATGGGATCAAATGGGAGAAAATAGTGATACCTAGAAAGATGAAAATATTCTTTGATAGCATTATCCTTATTTATTTTAGGCTTAACGAATGATGAAATTATCAAGGGAGGTTGGATTCCATGACCACATCTTCTTAACACAATGGCGTTGATTGATTATTAGAATTATTTTATATTCTTATGCTATGTGGAAATTTATTACAAACATTTTTTGATTTACATAAAATTAATTATTTATTTAAATTAAATTGTAATCATTCATGTATTATTTTATATGACCATGTTTTTTTCATTACTATTGATTATGGTTAGAAACTATTGATGTTTACTTCACTTGAATTCAAGTATGTAATAAATAAATGTAGATTAGAGATAGACATTGGGTTCTTGGTGTCAAACACATGGTATGTAAGTAAATAATAATGGTGATTTAGTAGTTTACAAAAATTAAGTCAAACATTTATCTTGGTCATTCTACTTTATAGTTATGTTCTTTAATTGAGACTCAGTTATCAGCTAGATGGTTTTTGTGTCATCATTTGTCTTTTATTTTTTTATAGTTAACTAGGAAATAAACTAAATAGTTTGATGTGAATATGATTTATACCCACATAAATGATGAAATTAAATAAAATGGATACCTCTCAAAGTTTTTGATATCTTTGATGAGCTATGAAATCCTTAGTACAAGATGGGTACAGGTCTGTGTATAAATATAATAATGAAATACTAGGAGTGGAAGGTTGGCACCATGATTATGAAGTCCATTAAAGGAAAAAGTTAATTGTTTTTATTCATTTAGTTTTAATATAAACTAATGAATTATAATGTATGTTAATATACTCCACAAGGTATTATAACTTAAATTAAATAGTGTCATGTTCAAATCTTAAACCATAGTCATGAGACTTAGGTCGAAGGCAAGGTGATTAAAATGTTTAAATGGTGCATCAAACCATAATATATTAACTTGGGTCAAGGGTAAAGTTAATTAATGGAGTTAATTTACCCAAAAATGAGTGGATTGGTTTAATTTGGCAATAAATGGTTATCATTTTCCTATTATTTTATAAGGCTCTTGATTTTGAATGGGAGCTTACATGTATCTTGGGAAGCATGCACGTAGAGGAGAGTTTTTAAGTGTAAAACGTGTGATAATTTTAAATCATATTTTTATGTCATGTAATACATGATAATGGGAACAATGGAGTGGAATTTACACTTTGTGGAACTCACAATTATGCCAAATAGAATAGTCACTACTAATGGTGGATAAAGCGTATCAGAGAAAACAAAGGAAATAATAGAGAAGAAAGAAAAGAAAAGAGAAACATACAAAATGTAAATATTTCTTGGTATCTCATTACATCAATAAAACAAGTAACTATTTGTTTTAAATTCGAATATTACAATAAATGCATGCATTTATTAATGTGAATAATATATAGGATCTGGAATAGTTTTCCTACATAGATAGAATTTATTATGAATGACACTTGGCTGAGGATACCCAGTAGTGTTAGATCATTTAGGGTAATTTTCTATATATGGTAAAGAATAAATAAAAAAGTGTGGAATTGACTAGTTGGATTTCTTAGTTACTTAAATATCTAACATGTTTTTCAATTTTCTTTATTTGGTTGCAAACCCTAGATTTGGGTATCCTATTTCTAAGTTTGTTAAAATTATTGTTGTTGTTTGAAACCTTTATTTTAGGCTTGTCTTGAGTATGGATAATTTAATATTGATACCCTATGTTATTGGTTAGTATTACATCACTATTATAGTTACGTTGAGTGTTTTTCTTGTGGTTGGGTTCCTACTTCCATTTCCAACCAATGGTTTGGTTGGATAGATAAACCTACCTGTGGTTCATATTATCTCAAACATATGGATAGATTTGACTACAAAAAATTCTCTATGGGTAAATTTTATGTGGAATATTTCATCTATTATAAGGACTACTAGAAAAATTGTTATTATATGTATGTGTAAACATGTATTCGATATGGATATCCTTGCATGGAATATGTAATTATTAACTATTTGTTGTATGCTTGTAAATATTATATGGTTACATTCATTATAAAATAAGATTTTATTCAATAAATAACGGACCCTACAGGATATATATTTTGTTTTATTTAATATGAATTATAGTATTCTTTAATTCTATCAGTTATAGCAAGGATACCAAAAATGTTTTGAATTATGTAAAAATATCAAATGTTCATGTATTATGTTATACATAATAGAGTTGTAGGGTAGAGATTATATTCTTTAAATATAATAGTAATGTTTCTATGAAATGTTTTTGATCATTTAATTTGAGTGAATGACATAGATGAGTGATAATTTGTGCATGTAAAAAATTATACTTTATAATATTTATTAATTATAATAAATTATAAGTTTAATTTTTTATATTTATTTTAACATCAACACATTATTATTTAATCAATATGTATAATAAAGTAATTTATTGATTTATAAATTATTCATAGAGACACAGATCACTCTTATAGTCATTAGTATCATTATTAATATAAGGATATTGTTGTCTTAACATAGTGATTATAATTATTTAAGGGATTATTATATTATGTGATATTTTTTTTGTGAAGATTATGATTTGGAAATTGGAGTATTTACCTATAGCTAGGTATATTTGTGACTGTATATTTCATTAAAGAAAAATTATTTCACAATGTTGATGATTAATAGAATTCATGAGGAAAGGAAAAATAATGGGTGGTGATAATTGTAAGTGTATGCACTTAATAATTATGAATAGTTATATTAATTTTAATTTGGTTATTATATTTATGCATGCAACTTGTTTAATTTTGAAAACAATAATACATATATATTTGGGGTAGCTTATGCATAGTCACTACCATTAAAATTACAAATTATGTTCACCATGATATCAATTGGCTATGCTACTCTCCATGTAATGGAAGAAAGGAATGTGTAATTATAAATATTAAATATATTTCCTCCAATGTTATGAGATGGTAATGATTCCTAACGTAATATGTTCCCAATATGAAGGCTTTGAATGAGGTAAATTGGTTACATTCAATCACATTCAAGAGTTTAGCACTAAATGTGAATGATTATTCTCTTAATTTTTAATATGTTTGTGCATATAGAATTATTAATTAATTGGAATTTTTAATATAGTTTTTTGCAAATGATTGTTGGCATGGAAATTATTTAAGGTGTAAATTATATTAATTAGAACTCAATGCTAGTATGGTAGTGGATTAAAACAATTAGGGTTTTTTTAATTTGGGTAATAGTATTTTATTTTTTATACCAAAAATATTTGGTAATAACATCGATAGTTAACTGGTTTGAAATTGAGAATTAAATTATGTGATGTAAATCCATTTTAAATTAAAATAAAGTGCCTTTATTCTCTTCTGGTAAATATGATCTTGAAATGTTGTTAAATTAACTAATGTAAGAGTTATAAATATGTATCATTGAAATAATTATTAATATAATAGTGGGGTTACATAATTAAGATATGGAGTATAATGTTATAAATAACTTGTTGATGCCTTAATATGTATCATAGGTGCTCAAAGTGTTTAAAGAATACTTATCATTTTAAAATTCAAAGAATTCAGTGCATGAATTACAGGTTATGATAATCCTATTATCTATTTATGGAATAGAGGAAAAGTAAGTGGATAATTTCACTATATTTATAATATTTGGTGGTTGGGAGCCATCATGCCCAAATATTAGATCTATGTAAAATATGTAGTATACTATGCTAAGGATGGCGAACTATGATAGAAAACTAATGTAAAGATTAATCTAATATGATTATTTAAAACTACCATTAATCTAAGGTGAATTGATTAAAAAAGGAAGGTAAAAGGAAGGGTAAGGTAGAAAAGAGATGTTGATAATCTTCGTACCAATCATTATGACAAAGTTCAAATATCCTCCAAGTATGCACTTAACTAATGTATAATATAAAATAGCATGAGCATAAATCTTACTAAACATTAGGTAATAATGATAAAATTTCGAATAAGAACTAAGTTCACTTTAAATATTTATCTTAAAATAAAATAACATTATCCCAACTACAAGAAGAGTAAAGGAAATGAAATGAACCTAAGAACTTTCAATCAACCTAGTATTAACACAAGTTAATATCTCTACAATTAAAATATGCACAATAAGAATTCATAAGAACCACTCAAATCTTGAAATAGGAAAAAACAAGTGAGAGAAAAACCATAATAATAAATGACATAAATTAATTTGGACAATCTTTGTAAAATTCCTCACTTGCATTAATTGTTCAAAAGTTTACTCAAGTTTTTGGCTCAAAAAATCCCCCCACCATTTTTACAATTGATAATACCCATTTTATAGAATGATCAAGGTGGTATGTAATTTATTCTTATACAATAAAAATTTAAAAGTGTATCAATATTTTTCCTTTATAAAAATGTTCTAGAAATACACGAGAATTTCCCAATGGATTGATCTATAGGCAGTGTGTTTTACAAACCACACATGCCTTTGAAAATAGAATATTCCACTTTCAAAATGGATAAGTTTTATCCATAAGAGGAATATTCTAACTTTGAAAATCCTCTAGCTGATGAAGTGCTTCATTATTTCTATAGGGTCTTCATTACTTTTTGATGCTACCCAATCTTTTTAAACTACTCACTAATGGACTCTAAATTGACCTATCTTTACATAGGTGATAAATCAGCTTCCTTCTAGTCAATAATAATGATCATAGGGTTTGGTTATGGTCCTCACCTTGTCAAGGAATTCTTTTAGGGTCTAATAGTTCTCCAATGGAAGTCATGAGCTCAAACATCAGGAGATTAGATCCCTACTTTTATATTACCTGGTCTACAAGGTATCTGATTTGGTATATTGCACTCACATGGCTTTGATGTGGCATTTCCATGGCATCCCCATGGAATTTTACTCATCACTATTCAATATATGACCATTGAAATTAAATTTATATCTAAACAACTATCTTAAAATTGACATCTACATATCCATCATTTCACTTTTATGTGAATGCCTTTGATAGTCACATGACTATCAATTTTAAACCCATCTTTAGAAATCTCTACTATTTTAAAATTGACATCCTCAAAACCATAATTTTATGTTTAATTTAATGCCTTTGATGATCACATAACCATTAATTTTAAACACATTATCTAGGCTCTTTGCCATCTTAAATTACCATCCTTATAACTATCATTTAGCATCCACGTGAATGTCATTGATGGGCACATGAACATAAATTTTTAAAATGTCTATGGGGATTTCTACTGAGCTTGCCAATTTTTATTCTTGATTTCATCCTATTTCTTATGTGTGTCATGTGTTGATTACTTGGTACTTATATGCTCTTTGTACTAAGATCCTGTGATGGTGACACTTATCACCCCCATGAACCTCTATATAACCTTTGAAAATTCAACATTGTATGCATTGTTTGATCAATTTTTCCAGTCTCATGTGGACTATAGATATTGGGAACATGCTTTGGTTTTAACTCATTAGTCAAGGTTTGACATTTTAATGATTTTCATGCTCCATTTGATCCATCTCATATAAGCGACAATGTATCATTAATACTACAAAAAAGAATGAAATTTAAGCTCAAGAGCATATATAAAGGACTTATGATAAATATTTAAGCTAAGTTATATGCATATTAAAGGGGACTCCATGAATTAAAAATGACCAAGTCATATAGACTTTGGACCAAGGTTAGAAACCTAAAACAAAAAGACCCCATGAATAATAAAGACATAACATAAAGTATTAGCCTAAGGTTTTTATCATATAAATAAATATGATAAACCTTAGGATAAGGCTTTAGGCTAAGACTTATAATAAAGGGACCATACAATTATTTAGACCAAGCTAGGATAGAAGGGAACAAAGGGATTATGGGGCATAAAAGACAACAAGCATAGGATTTTTAGCCTAAAGTTTGGTTGTGTTGAAAATTATGACCAAGACTTAGGATAAAAATTAAACTAAGTCTATAGTATGATTAATTTTTTCTTTCTTAAATTTAAATAAATATCTACTGTGAAATTTAAATTTGAATTAAAAAGTCTAAGTAAAACATTTAGCTAGGGTTTCAAAATATGAATTTAATTAATCAATTATAGACCACGGTTAATAAAAGATTAATTTAACATTGAAGAATGAAATCCTAAGCATGTTCATTCTCAAATGGTCTCCATTAAACCTAAAAATTGAAACACAAATATCTAATTTTATCAATTTAGATAAGTAGAAACTAGAACCATGAACAAATAAGTCAACTAGACCATGGTGTGGATGATCTTCAAATAAAAATAATGTGCAATCATGATAACGACACTCTAATCAAGTGAATATTAAATTTCAAGGTACAAATTTTCACAATTTGATAGATGGGTCCCCATTTTTCAGAAATGGGGGTATATTAATGTTAAAAAATGGAAACATCTAGGGGAAACATAGCAATATGTTAGAATTTAGACACTCTAGTTTAGACTAATAATTAAGCTACTTATTCCATTTGATCAAGCACCATTATTAGTATTCATTCATGGTTGAAATAAATGTTACATATGTATAATTAGTATCAAACATAAAAACTTAGTCATGATATGTGTGTGCTTTAATTCAACTTACTGGTTGCTAAAGGATTTAGATAATAGCTTCTAGGTTCATGACATTAATCATTAACATTGAATTTCAGCATGTTTGAATATTCACTAAGAACTATGATTTAGCTCAAGGAAGTATTAGGAATTGCTATACTACTAGCCAATCATCCATATCCTTAATAGAGATCCTTTTGGATCCAGTTAAGGCCTTGTTCCACTACTAGCTAGGCATCCATAGCCCTGGTGGAGATTCCTAGAATAACCTTTGATTAGAAATCACTTTGAATTTTATAATAAGGATCTTATTTTTTAATTTTTTCAAGTAAATTTGAATTTCTAGAAATGGTTGGGAACTAGGCTAGCCAGGTTTAGGGATTTGGTCAAGTGTTTGATTTTTAGGCAATCGTCCTTGGCTGTAAACTTTATCTCAGGCAATTAATGTTTTTTTAAGTGTAAGCATGTCTATGCCCTAATAGTTTAAGATTTCATATTACATGTGAAATCCTTTTTAAAACCAATATTAGATTAGAACAAGGTTTAAAATATCAAGGAATAATTAACTTATCCATCAATATTTGCTAACTTCTCTAAACTACAACATCAAGCTCATATTTCGATAATCCATGATCAACCAATGTTGAGAAGTCATGCCTACATTTTTGAACTATGAATCTCTTGAGTAGTTAGATGAAACTTGAGCTAAGGGCTATCCAAAGGGACTTATTTATAATTAATTAAAAAAGCACAAAAGGCAAACAAATATATACAAACACTATTTACAAACAAGGGACATGAAGGAAAGAAATAAGAAATAAACTAATCTAAAGACCTATACTAACTCTATAAAGTCCCCACCTCCAGGATCAAATGGAAAGTTATTTATCTAACCATAGAACCTTTAATCATGATTGATTTCACTTAGTGGATTCTTGTTTTGGATGGGAGCACTTATATGCTTGTGTCTTTTAGGTGATGTATCTTGGTCTCCTATCAACATTCTTAGATGCATGGATTAAAGATATGAATCTAAGACCCAATCATCTTCCTCCCAAATTCTTCTACTATGTAGCAAGAGTGATAATTATCCTTTACTCATAGATATATATTGACTTATATTATCTTCATTTAATGATGGTAGCTCAAATAGCATTCTTTTCCTAATGTTTTTATTAAATTTATCTTGAGGTGGGGATAGACTACTAATATTTGCACTAAAAAATTCCAAGTCATCCTAAAAGGCTACTTCATCCTGATCAGTTGGAAAAACATGAAATTTATTTTCAACTTTACCATTTGAATCAATTTGATCACATAATTCTACCCTTTTGAAGGTGTCATATGAAAATTATTGACCTGTTTCACTTGTTTCATCCTCTTGCTCCATACAAAATGTCATCTCAGCTACATAATCAAGTCCTAACTCATATTGATTTAGGGTCTCTAGAATGATATTGTTGTCTTGAAATACCTTATTTTATCTCAATAAATCCTAGTATAAGTGGTTCCACTAGTCTTCTTCTTCATGTGCACACTTTATTTCAATAATGACCTCATATGAATTGCCTTCATAACTATCTTTTGAAGAGAAGGCATCTTGCATTTGATCTTGTTCATAGGGATGCTCATCTTTAATGTACATTTCATATTATATATTATCTTTAGGTTAATTTTCTTTTTCAAATGAAAAACCAAAAGTCTCTACCATGGGTGTCCTTGCCAAGCCAAATATCTTGACAACAAATTCTTGATTAAGCATAGTTTCAGATATATCCCTTTCACTTTGACATGATTCTAAGATATTATAATGATTAGCTAGACCTATATCATTAATATTCATTTAATTTATGTCCTCATATGACTTATTATTGTTGTTATCATGAAATCTATTAAACTTTTGAGAAGCATAGTCTCTATTCGAGCCTTCTTTAGAATTGCCCACTTGTTTTTACAACTAAAGAAAATTAGTGCTCATCTTTTGAACCATCTTAAGTATGTATCCATCCTCATTATTTAGTGCTTCTAAGTTAAGAACATGATTATCATTACTATTGGGAACCATAACTCTCTATCCTTGTGGATGAAATATTTTTGTGTCATTATTCAAGAAACCTAAATTTTTGCTAAGATAGGTATGGCTTAAGGGCAATTAGTTCAAGGTTGGTGTCTGATTTAATGTAGACACACTTTGACTAGCATTAAGAATGACATTTAGTATTGGGGAATTAGGGTTAAAATTTTGGATAGTGTATGCAAGCTGACCTTGAGTATGCATTTGATCACTAATTATTATAGCTTCAACATAATCCAATTCTAGGGTGTTTATGACTCCAATAGACCTTCAAAGAAACATAGAGGTCATGGAATCTAAAGCATCCTTATAGATCTCTAAGGCTAAAACTTCTTTAGATTTATAAGGGGTTATGGTTATGCTAAACATCTTATAGAACCTAGAATTAAAGGATCTAATGGGCTCGTTTGAGTCTCTTTTGATAGTGGTGAATTGATGATATTGAATGCATGGAGTAATGATTTTACCAAATTAAAGAATAAATATTCTATCAAAATCATCCCAGCTAGCTATGAAATCTTTTATAAGGTTAAGGAACCATTCCTATGAAGCATATTTGAAAGTAAATAAGAACAAGCTACATGCTACATCTTTATGCACAACATTTAATAGTCTCAAAGTAGCCTTAAATATTTTAACATGTCTTTTAGTTGCAACAATATCATTAAGATTGAAAGAAAGCAAATACCTTTTAGGATTTCTTGGTAAGTCATGCACAATACTTGGCATATTGACTGGAGAACCACCTAGCCAAGCCATACCTTGGTGAGGATCTTACTTGTGGTAGTTCCATTTGGAAATTTTTTAACCCTATTTTAAATTTAATGTGTAATCATTTTCTTTGTAAAGTATAATGATTAGACTTACACATTTAAGAAAAATTTGCACAAATATGTATGAATATATCAAAGGACATCAATATTTAAGTAAATTAGCTCAAATAAATGTCCAAATACATTAGTATGAATGATATTTAAATGTTTAAGCTTAGATGATCTAAAATTTGTAAGAATCAATCAATATTTGAATAAAACCACTATCACTAACTTCAAACACATTGGATTTGAGCTACCTTCATGAAAAATACTCATAGATCTTCAAAGAATGTCGATATTTGGGTAAAGAAAGCCAAAATACTAATATAAAACCATAAATATCGATGGTCTTTACATAATTGAGCAAATGATGACTCAAATATGTAAAAAATACACTAATCTTTATTCAAAATACACTAGAATTAGCAAAGATTATGCAAATTCACAAAGATCTAACTAAATGCCCTCTTTTTAGTGCCAGTGTAGCTCCTCTTGTTGATGCCTTAATATGTATCATAGGTACTCAGAGTTTTTAAATAACACTTCTAATTTTAGAATTCAAATAATTTACCATATGAGTTGTAAGTTATGATAATTTTTTTATCTATTGATGCAATAGAGGAAAATCAAGTGGTTCATTTCACAATATTTATAATATTTGGTGGTTAGGAACCACTGTGGCCAAATAGTATATATATGTAAAATATGCAGTATATTATGCTAAGTATGGTGAATTATGATTGAGAAGTAATTCAAAGATTAATCTAAGATGTCTATTTACAAAAACCATTAAACTAATTTGATTTGGTTAAAAAAAGGAGGCAAAAGGAAGGGTAGGTTAGAAAAAAGATGTTTCTAATTTTCATCCCAAACATTATGAAAAAGTTCAAATATCCTCTAAGTATGCACTTAACCAATGTATAATACAAAATATCATGAGCTCAAATATTACTATAGATCAGGCAAACATCTAAAGAATGAGAAAATTTCAAATAAGAAATAATTTCACTTTAAATATTTACCCTACAAGCAAATAATATTAGCCCAAATGCAACAAGAGTAAATGAAATTAAATTAGCCTAAGAAATTTCAATAAACCTAGCATTGGCATAAGTTAAAAACTCTGAAATTAAAATATACATGCTAAGAATTCATAAGAACCATTCAAATCTAGAGGTAAGAACAAACAAGTGATAGTGAAATCATAATAACAAATGACACAAATGAATATGGATAATATTTGAAGAATTCCTTGATTGCATTAATTGTTCAAAAGTTTACACAAGTTTTTGGCTCAAAAATTCCCCCCCCCCACCATTTTATAATTAAAAATACACATTTTATAAAATGATCAATGAGGTATGTTGATCAACCCTAACTAATGAAAAAAGTATAAGTGTAGGGACAACTGTCCTTTCCACAAATGTCCTACAAATACACTAGACTTTCCTAATGCATTAATATATAAGTAGTGTGTTTTACAAACCATAAATGCCTTTACAAATAGAATATTCCACTTTTAAAATGGATATGGTTTATCTAAAAGAGGAATATTTTAACTTTGAGAACCCTCTGGTTGATGAAGTCCTTTGTTACTGCTACAGGGTCTTCATTGCTTTTTGATGCTACCCAATCCTTTTAATATTTTCACTAATGGACTCTATCTCAACTTATCTTTACACACGTGATAATTCAACCTCCTTTGGGTCAATCATAACACTCATAGGGTTTGGTTATGGTCTTCATCTCACCATGGCATTCCTGTAGGTTCTAATAGTGCTTCAATAGTGTCTATGCGCTTAAACATCATGATCTTAGATCCCTACCTTTACATTACCAAGTTTTAAAGTATTAAATTTGGCATATTTAACTCACATGGATTTGATGTGGAATTTCCATGGTGTTTCCATAGAATTCTACTCATCACTATTCAAAATATGATTGTTGCCTTTGAATGTGGATCCATGCAGTTATCTTAAAGTTAGCATTTGCATGCCCATTAATTGACATCTACATGAACACCTTTAACAGTTGCATGACCATAAATTTTAAACTCATCTTTATAACTCTATACTATTTTAATATTGACAACCTCATGATCATCATTTTACATCCACATGAACGTCTTTGACAGTCATGTGACCATCAATTTTAAACACATCATCTAGGTTTTTTGCCCTCATAAAATTGATGTCTTTACAACCATCATTTGATATTCATATGAATTTAATTGATGGGCACATGAGCATTAATTTTAAACATGTCCATGGAGCTCTCTTATGATCTTGTCACTTTTCATTCCTAAATTCATCTTATTTCCTATGTGTGCCATATGGTGACTACTCAGTGCTTATGTGCTCTTTGTAATGGTCTTTCACAAATCATTTGATATTTGTACTGGGATCCTATGATGGTGAAACTTATCATCCCCGTAGAGATCCATAAAACCTTTGAAACTTTAACATTTCATGCACCATTTTATCAATTTTACTAGGCTCACATTGACAATAGCTCTTGAGAACATTCTTGAGTATTTACTCTTTGGTCAGGCTTTGTCTTTACAATGCTTGTCACACTCCATTGGATTCATCTCATATGAACAACCATAGATCATTAATCCTACAAAAAAGAATGATATTTAAGCTTGAGACCATATATAAAGGACTTAGGATAAAATATTTAATATATGTTCTAAACATATTAAAGGGGATGTCATGAATTAAAAGAGACTAAGGCATAAATACTTTGGACCAAGGTTAGAAACCTAAAACAAAAGGACCCCATGAATAATAAATACATATCATAAATTCTTAGCCTAAGTTTTTTATGATATTAATAAATATGATAAACCTTAGGATAAGGATTTAGGATCAGCCTTATAATAATAGGATAATGTGATTATTTAGACCAAGTTAGGATAGAAGGGAACAAAGGGATTACGGGGCATAAAAGAGACCAAGCATAGGATATATAGCCTAAGGTTTTATTATGTTGAAAAACATGACCAAGCCTTAGAATAAAAATTAAACTAAGTCTATGGTATGATTAATTTATTCCTACTTAAATTTAAATAAAAAAGTCCTGCCAAATTAAAATTTGAATTAAAAGGTCCAGGTAAAACATTAGGCTAGGGTTTAAAAATATCAATTTAATTAATCAATTATATAACAAGGTTATTAAAATATAAATTTAACATTGAAGCATAAAACCCTATGCATGTTTATTCAAATGGGCTCCATTAAACCTATAACCTAGAACACAAATATCCAATGTTAGAAATTTAGATAAGATTAAAATAGAACCATGAAAAAATAAGTCAGCTAGACTATGGTGTGGATGATATTCAAATAAAAATAATATGCAATCATGTTAATGGAAATTTATCAATTGAATATTTACTTTCAAGGAACAAATTTGCATAATTTAACACATGAGTCCCCATTTTTTATAAATGGAGGTATGTTGACCTTGATAAAACCCCATGTGTTTAGAAGTGATTTTTAAGGTTTTGTAAAGGCTAATGCATGAAACATTGTAATTATGATCATTTAAAACCCAAAATAAAGCTAATCAGTTCATATATATATATATATATATATATGAACTGATTAGCTTTATTTTGGGTTTCAAATGATCATAATTGTGTGTGTGTGTGTGAACTAAGTAACATACATATAAATAAATATACATGTAAATTTAAGTGAATGACCTTGACATGGGTATGGATTAAATATACTTGGTATGATTATGATTTTAAATGTCAGGTGAAAGTAATAAGAAACTGATGAAATTTAACTTAAAATATTATTATGTTTCTAATCTTATATATTGTATTTAAATCAAAATATAGATAATAAAGTAGGTGAGGAATTTTTATTAGCATGTTAACCATGAACCAATCTCTTAGTATTATTCTTAGAGTAGAAAGGGTCATGAGGCAAGGCTATAGCTACAAGTATGATTGTTATTATTTAAAGGGTCATTTTATCTATATATTTCATTAGAGGAATCTATTAATATTTGGTGTATATGATAATATTTAATTGATCTATAAGTGGTGAGTTGTATGAGAGATATGATTGGAAACCATTATGGTGTGTTGAATATGGATATCAATAACTTTGACTCATATTTATTATATAGTGGGATCACAACCTTAAGATAAGTGTGTAGATTAATCAAATGTTTTAGATGAATCTATATATTTAATTTTTGAGGATCCTTTTAGTATGAAACTACTGCCTTTGTTTTTGATGGTTATTAGGGATGGTTAAATCAAATAATATTTCCCTATAACAATATAACTAGGTGCATGGAGTAATGTAAATATGTGGTTGTTCTTTTATACTATATACATAGATTTACTAGTATTGGTTCAAAGCCGATAATGGATGCTAATTTGTATTAAGAATTCAAATCATGTCACTAACATGGAGTTTAAAATTTGGTTATAATTGATTATTATAAAGTACCTAACATCATGATCAATGTTGAGATGTGAGTTTTGTGATATTTTCTTATTTTGGTTAATAAAATAGACTTTTTGTGATTCTAGAATAATTTATATTGGACAATAAATTTCTAGTTAGAGAACAATATTTTTTTTTCTAAGTTTTAAGTTTTGTGGAAAATTAGGGTTATGACATGTTTCTCTCTTTGTAATTAATGTTGTCTTGATTTTATCATCATAAACAAACACTATGTAGTTATAACCTAAATACCCATCAATGAATGACATCATTTATGAATCCACTATCTACATAACTTCATCTAGCATAGGTAATTGTTAATTGTCCTTTTCTAAGGTTGTGTTCAAGTTATGAAATTTGACACAAAGGTGTATATCTCTATTTTTATTTTTGACTGGGACTAGATTTTCCACCCATGTAGAGTGTCTTATAGGAAAGATAATCCTTGATAAGAGTTACTTATGTACTTATTTGAGAATTAATGGCTCTATACATAGATTCACAAGCCTTTGTCTTTATCAAAATGGGTTGACCCTAGGATTGAGAGGGGTAGTATACATGAGAATGGATTTTTAAAACACTATTAGGTCTTAATATCTCCATGAAATGACATCCTTGAAGTATTTATGGGATTATAAGATCCTTCATTTTTATTTTTGAGTGCATGTCATGCCTAAAAGATATATTTTAAAACATTGGCATTCTCTATATTATAATGCTCATGAATCACACTTTTTGTTGGGGTTTATATTTATAGATCTCTTAGATAATCCATATAAAATAGTAACTTTAATGATATCATTCTCTTTGGTATATTATTGGTTTTCAATTTTATAATCCCCTCTTGATTTAGTTCACACTCTTCTCAGTTCTCTTCATCTATAATCTAGTTTAAAAATAACTTAGTGTTGGTAATAAAGTCAAAATGTGTTGATCATCATTGAACACCTAGAAGTTCCTAATTTTATCAAGAACTAAGGGAGTTGAAACCAAATCCATTGAGAATATGCTTAGTTTATAATTAACAATAGTTTCCTAAGGTACTTTCCATAGTTGTCAATGAATATGCAATGTTATTTTTCTATGAGTGAATGTCTATATATTAAATACATCAAAGTCCTCTATGAAGTTCCATACATAACAATAATACATAAATAAACATTTATCATTACAATTATATTGGATTCTCACTTGCTTTGAGATTCTTTACATTCTTCTTTAGAGCAAACTAGAGACCATGAACTAATACTTCATATTTAGACCCATTTTTTGTGCAATAAAATTGTAGGAAAAGGGTAGCTAAGTATGATTTTACTAATGGATGGATGAGTTAAACCCTGACATCACACATACTCTTATACTTATATATATCAAACTTTAGGGTTCATAAGTGATCTTTAGCTATATAATTTTAACTTTGGTAATTAATTGATGCATTAATATTGGCATCTTCCTTTATTTATTCAACACCAAGTGGGCATGCACTTTGTTTCTTGACTGAAAATGACCTTTTTAGGAAGTCATTGGTATAATTAGGTATAGGGTTATCTACAATAGTTTTTTTCTCATTTGAAGAGCTTGAAATTCAATTATTCTCACTTGGATCAATTTATTTCATGTCCTCACATTCTATGGAAACACCATAGAATGAAATCATCTTAGGTACACAAAGGATATCAACCTCATTTATCAGATCTACCTGTTTAAATTTTGATTTATTATTCATATAAAACATATTAATAGATAAGTTTTTATGATATTCTACTTATTTTTCTAATGTAAACACTGTAAGTTTTGACACTTCATATAGAATTTATTTAGTCCTATTATAATATATAATCATGTGAGTCATCTTGGTTTCTATCTCAATTCTAATTTGGTTTGGGATACCCCCCATGGGAGCCACACATGTGAGAAGTTAGATGTCATATAACCATTAATAATCTTAGAACAATCTCTACTTAAGATAATTCCATATGAATTTGGTATGTCCACCACTTGGATATCAATAAAATGTTGAATTCTTGGAACTAAATCTAGCTACATATGTATATGGTTCAATTCATCCACCACTTTCACCTTTTCCTTGTCTAGTTGGATTAATTTTATATTTGATTTCACTATAATGAGGCCTAATTATTAATAAATTCCATATGGCATGACATTACCTATAACACCCAAATCTAGATGATAAGTATGTAAGTTTTTACCAAAAATATGAACTGTAAGTAGAAAAGGTAGAGTTTAAATTTTTTGTTTGTAAATGGAAACATGTGCATCAATAAAATTATCATGTTCCTTCCCTATAGGAGGAGATATTTATTTTAATAATAATTGTTTTTATTATAAATATGAAACAACTCATACATATGCCTTCAATCTCTTCAGATCTTCTATAATGTTACATGTAGGTTTGCCTTTTTCTATTAGTTTATCAGTTTATGGAGGGGTTGTGTTGTTCCTAGATTGATAGGCTATTTTATTTAACTTAAGTGGGGGATTATTTCTTGAATCCACATTAGGTGGAGCTTGGGTGTTATTCGAAGGAGTAGAGGTGGTTAAAGGATTTTGAAATTTACTCCTCAACTGATAACCATTTCATCTTTAAAACTACTTAAAATTATGGACCTCATATATGTTATCCTCATTATCATTATCATCCTCAAATGGGAATTCATAAGTCTCCAAGCGTAGGGTTGTGTTAGCAATTTAAGTTATCAAGGCCATCCCCTATAATTGAAAACTTTTCTTGGCCATCATAGTCTCCTTAACTATCAAGTGAAGAAATAATATTTTTAGTGTCATGTCAATAGTTTCAAGTGTCTTTTTGAGTTTTTATAGAGTTTCAAGTGGTTTTGTGATCTAAAAGTGCTTTTATGAAGATAGTGAAAAGAGGGTAGTTGATGACCTATCATGAAGTTTTCTAGCATAATTTAGTAGATGGAAGGTAAGAAATGAGATATAAACTTGAAAACGTGATAAAAACAATATTTTAGACCTTTTAGGATGCTATGATATGCTTTTATGACATTCAACGGTAGTTTTCCTTTGTAAGACTATGTTTATATTGCTTGAGAAGACAAGTTTTGTTCTTTAAATGTGAAATATGGTGTTAAAATGTAATAATACCTTTTAAAACATTAATATACATGACTTTAACTTATTCATAAAGGTTCATAATTTGAAAAGGTCATTTTATGCAAGTTTAAATGTGGAAAAGGTACTTTTTGAGCTCACATGTGCCAATTTTTGGCCCAAAAGCATGTAAAAGGAATTAGTAATTTTCATAACATGTGTTTTGACTTTTTTACATCCTTATCTTTCATAAAATTAGTGTTTTAGGATTTAGTTGTGAATATAATTCAAAAGAAAGGATTTTCATTTATTTTTCATGCAAGATACAAAATTATATGACCCATTCCATACAACAAACCTCATGAGTATGAAGATGAGGAAATATCAGGTATTTTAAATGAATTTCAATTCAATAAGTTTTAAAATAATCCCAAAATTGGTTCACATGCTTCATCTAGCTTATTTACACATAGTGAGAGCCCTTCAAGTTTGCAAGTGGTACAACCATGAGAGAGAAAATATAGGTCTAAACTTTTGGCCAAATAAAGTAATCTCAAAGAGACTATACGTTGATAATTGGTTATATATTTAGTCTTGTCCCCTTCATAAACCATCCCTTTAAATTCAAGGCATTCATTATGGATCTTTCATCTAAGCAAGCAATTAGTTTTATGTGTTTTCTCTTCATTTGATTATCATGGTAGAAAATTTCAAGATTATGGAGCTTCACAGGAACATAATTCACCTTTACATGCTATCCATTAGTTTTTTTACATGTGTGAGGGTAAAATATATCTCAAATAGACATATAAGTGTAATTATATAGTCTACAAGAATATGAAAAAGAATTATACCATCTAGGAGAGAGAAAGGGTTTCAAAGTTTTATTGGATTATTGTTTGATAATGTCTCCCTCATGTTCATATAACTTCATGAAAATTTATCAAATGTTTCTTCAAAATATTCACATAAAGAATCCATTAATTGATAGTAATAGTTTTCAAAGAGTCATTGTTTGGTATTTTTTAAGGTTTATCATTTGTCAAGGATATTAGTAGACTCATATGTTTCAATTTCAACCTCTTATGCTCCTTA
The DNA here is from genome assembly GCA_037957365.1 of Torreya grandis. Classification (NCBI taxonomy): domain Eukaryota; kingdom Viridiplantae; phylum Streptophyta; class Pinopsida; order Cupressales; family Taxaceae; genus Torreya; species Torreya grandis. The sequence continues at coordinate 226,868 of JARHVA010007292.1, read as the reverse complement.
AAAGGCATCTAAATTGATATGTGTGGTAAAGGATATGATTATGTCTACATAAGACTTTAAAAGTGGTTTTAACATCCCTATTTCATGATCTTATCACCCCCATTTTGATTCATCCCTGTCACACAGTTCTTCACTACCATTTCTAATTGAATAAGCTTCATTTTCCCCTCCATTCATGGGTTTACATCTTCCGTTCCCATCATCCCCCCTTCCACTAATTATCCATCTCATGAATCCACTACCAAGTAAAGGTAAAGATTTTTTATAACATCATGTCCATAATATTCTAGTATAAAACCTTGGGACCCTGCTAAACTAAGGTGAAACTACCACCTCTAGCCAAAAAATTACATTTAAGGGGTTTGTCATGAAGTATAAATGAAGAAGGGTGTGGAAGATATCTCTTTCAAGGTTTTGTTCCATTCCTATCTTAAAAATATATAGTAATGGAATGAAAATAAGCATGTTCCTATTTGGTGACCTCTTCAATGTCAAAATTCAAACTCTATCTATACAAGACAACTTCATATAGTCACCTACAATTGAGAAAGGACACAGTCTTTTTAAAGGTTGACATCATGGTATAAATGTATGAGTAAAGGTATAAAATAAATGAAGGGTTATTAATCCAAATATTAATTCATTTATGTCATAAACCCTCAAAATAAACCATAATTTTTAATCATGTGCCTTTTGGGACACTGACATGCCTATTTTCAAGTCAAAACCTATAGTAATAAGTACATTGGTAGTCTTTAGGTATGTTTAGGATCTTGGAGATAATTGTGATAAACAAGTGCATGATATATATGAGGTTTATAACCTAATGAGGTACCTTATGTTTAATACAATATCAAAGCCTTTAATTATTTATGAAATAAAAGAAGGTCACCTATAACCAACTTTTCAATAACAAGCTACAACTAAGGTGGACAATGCTATGAAAGAGGCTTTCAAGAAGGTTTGGCCTTCAAGTAATGTGATTTAAAATAATGTAGATCATATCATGAATATATAAAATACTCATGGAAATATTTTAGTTTTTTCAAGCTCTCCAAGGATCCTCAAATCTTTCTATAGTCCATACAAGGACATGACATCATGCACAATCAAAAATATAGTGAGAGAAGTCTATTTTTAAGAAGATGAAATAATGATATGAAGGAGATAAAATTGAAGGAATATGGGCATAATTTTTGCATCAAAATTATATTATAAAGGAGGAAAAAACTCATTTTTTGTCATTTTCTCATATAAATCACCACCTACATCTGGATAAGAGACTTTTCAAGCATGTTGATAGTCAAACTGGGACAAAAGGGTCTTGTCATGTTCTTGATTTTATAAGGTTATTTCCATGTTTGGGGAATATATTAGAATGATTTAATAGGATACATAAAACTATTACCTTAAAATTACATAGAGACTCAGTCAAGATCTCATGAAGTGACTACCTGCATCCATGAGAACACAATCATATCCCTAAGCCTAGAGAGGATGAGATCAAAATAGTCCATGATGGAGTTTTATGACCAAATGGTGGTATATCATGATAATGAAAGTTTATTAAGTAAATAATGATGTAATGAGGTTATATAATTAGGAAGGGGATATTAAAATAATGACATATTCAATTTTAACTATAATTATACACCTACAACCATATCCAAATGGAAATTTAATTGACACAGTCATTTATATGCTAGTAAGGTACAAACCAAAGACCATTCCATTAAATGAGTGAATATATATAGTTAATTATTAAATTATATTAAATAATTGTATCTTAAAAAAACTATTAAAGATATAAAACACTTCCAACTCATGACAGTGAAGGTACATAGGCCTATACAGAAGTTGTCTTGAGTAAGGACTATGTAAGGCCAAGAAACATTGCAAGAAGAGTCACTATGATATAAATAACATGAGAGGGAGATTTAAAATGGATTAAGAGGTAATAAAATCACCAAATAATGATTTAATTATCAATAAATATGTGTACACCTCATAAACACCACCTACAACAATGATAATATATAGTCATAATGAGGTCCCTTAAGAAGCAATGTATGGTGATAGGTTGCATAAGTATAAAAGGTAAAGAATGATGAGTAAAAATCATTTAAATGATTATTTTAATTTATTAAAATCATATTAATCATTATAAATCCCAAATAAAGGTGAAAATAAGGAGAACTCAGCCTTTAGATAGGAAAACATAGGCAGCCTACTAGTAAGTTTTAGTAAAAAGCACCTCCATGTCACTATATGCATCATCCAAGCATGAAAATTGGTAGGTTTTGTACTCATGAGTTAATATAAATACATATAATATTTATGAGCTTAATATATGATGTAAAATACTCACTATTTTTTCATATTCAACCCTATGTCTATTAACAGTCATAAAGCAAGTAGGCAAACTTCTTGAAGTCCCTACAAGTGTGGTAGAGGGTTGGAGCTTCATTGGAGTTTTTGATAAGAATATTAAGGTTTTATTAAATATTTAAAAACTTTTTTATATGTGATAAAACTCCATTTTCAATTAAAACCATGCCCTTGAGGGCTAGAATAAGTAGGTAGTACTAAAACCTTACAAGCACATAATTATCCTTTTGGACTCTTTCATGAATTTTTTATTCATGTGATGAGAATTTAGATATTGGATAGGATAATTGAAAAATTGGATAAGATATTATAGTGTAAAATATGTAAAAAACTTGTTTTGATAGACTCCTCAAGCTTCTTCCTACACACACAGTTCTTGGCAGCCTCTCGAATCGCATTTTCACCACATAAAGAACTTGATGCACCTTTTTCATGGGATATCCTTATTTTATTGGTTGATTATAGGGTTAGTGTTATCCATTTTAATGGTAATTGGTTTCTTACGAAAGGTCCATACACTATGAACAATCATTAAAAAGCTATAGACATCTTAAACCCTTGTAAATCCCTGATAACTACCCAATGGAGAAAAAGGCTAAAATATGCATATATATGGTATTTTTGAGATATTAAATAAAATTTAAGGTATTATTAACTCCTCTAGGACCATACATGACTAGTTAGTTCGCATGTGTAGTTATTTTACTATATGTACTATGTAAAATAAGTCAATTTTGAGATACAAAGCAAAGTAATAAAGGGTATTTTCACATTAGAATGATTTGAGAAGAAATATGGGGTAAAATAATATCTCAAGAACAATTATAAAACCATTAATAGAGGTCATTTGGGTTACTTTCATAAGCTGATAGGTCTACATGTCAAGACAAGGAGTTGTTTACATGTAGGGTGAAGAGGAATATCTTGATCAAGCCCATATCATGAATCAATAACATTATATATAGTTTTTAAATATAAAATACATAGTAAAATATCTTTTCAAATCATCATAAGGTCAATATATTAAATATGTTATGCATACACCTATGCCTATCTATTGACATCACTAGATAAGGCCATCAAAAGAGGTTAGCAAGAGCCAAAATAGGGTCATGAGGGCACTTAAAATCACCATGAACATAATAACTAGGTACTAATAGAGATGTATGCATAAGAGAGGAATATCAGTGATCATCTTGGTCTAAATACACAATATATTATTTAAAGACCCTATTTTTGACTCTGAGAGGAGACTTCACATGCTCACCCTGATACACACCTTTTCCATGGGAATATGAGGAATTTTTTGGAGTTATATGGAATAATACACTAAAATTTTTTGTTATTAGTTTATACATTCAAGGCCCAACCTTTATGAAGAATCATTAAGAACCCAAAGCACTCTTAAACCCTTGAATAACCCTAATACAAACCTATTTGTGAAGAATTTAACAAATATGCATCCAAATTAATTTAAAAATCTTTAATAATACCTATATTATCAATAAAATTCTAGATATTAATGTCCATGACCATTGGTTTTATGGATGTTGTACAAACCTGGTAGAAAATAAGTTTTTGAGAGGAACTAGCACAGAAAGAGAGGTACAAGGAAGTTGAATGGAATTAAAATCCATGGAGAGTGAATCTTGAATCTTTTTATTCCTCCTAGAATAATCAAATGATCATAAATATTCCTAAAAGTGCGCTTAAGAGCTAATTCAAAATAACCAGTCTATAGGAAATAAAGGAAAAGCTAACCTAGTCAACCTGTTTGACTAATTTACAAGTGTTTCTTACCAAATAAGACCCATTTAATGATATAATTAATTGTTTCATGTCTTTAATTAATAATTTTTGTTATGTTTTCAAGGTTTTATCTAGGTTCTAATGGCTACCAAGAAAAAAAATTAGGCTACTAGGCCTATCTTAGCCTAGTAGGCATATTTACTTAATCAAGTGAAGAAAAAATGACATAGAATATTGTTGATAATAAATAATGTGGATTTTTAATGATTTTAAAAGGATCCATATCATTAAAAAGTGATATTTTATGTCATCTACATGCTTAACTATTCCTTGTGATTAGTTAACTAGATTTCAACTACTCCATTCACATGTATAACTCATCTTGAATTCTAATTTAATGAGTTAACTCACTTCAATAGCAGTTGTATAATACATATGTAGTGTATCATGCTAAAGGAGGAGATTTTATAAGATAAATATGGCCTAACAACTTATTTTTAATGTGAAAGGTATCATCCAATCAGCATGTAAGACACTAGATATAAAAAGAAGTTTTAAGGACTATTGTTAGCAATTATAATTGAAAATTGACTTGAGTTAATGTTTACATGAATTATACTTCTTTAATATATTCCAAAATTTCTATATCTTCTTATATTTGGCTATATATTCAATCTTTTAAAACATTTTTGAGTATTCTTCAGGTTGGTATATAAAAACTATACAAAAATTATAACTTGCACTGGAAGTCAATAAAGAAAGTTTGTTGTAGATTCATTCATAGTTGTAGTGTGTAATTTTTATTGTTTATTTGCATATAATCATGATAAATTATCTCCTTATTTATGTCCTTTCCTCACCTAATACTATTATTTCATCCTCTACACATCACCTAAAGAGTTAAAAGAAAGAAATTATGTTGAAGAATGTTAGTATGTAGTGTCTTTAAAGACCTTCATTTCCACACCTTCAATTTGGAAACCTTATATCAAACCTTCATTTGAAACACTAATTTTTAGGGTAATTTTATGAAAGTATTGTTGATAAATTGTTCCATTTTGATCTATATGTGTGCCCAAGTTTTAAATTTTATAGAGGATCATACATAATTCATGTACATCACCATCATAACATAGATTTCCCTTTCAATAATCTTTCTTCTCCTTTTCATCCAAAAATCAAGTAGGATTATTAATTGATCCAAAATTCAAATATTCAAATGAGTTAACTTGACAAACTAGAGGTCCATTCTAGATATAGGTATCCCACAACCTTAGATGATTCTAATGTTAGTCTAGGTATGAAGCAGATCTGAGAAATTTTCTTTTAGTAGGGTGCTATTTGGGTTGCTAATAGGTTATTTTTTTATTTCTCCATTTTGGTTTGAATTTTCATCATGTGCAAGAATTATTTCTATATTTTCCATCTCCTTTTGGAATATCTTATAGGTAGCTATGAATTTGACACAATCTATTTCATCATGATTAGATGGGTTATATAATATACACCATGTTGAAAAGGTCAAGTAAAGCATGTTCACTGAGTCTAAATCCTTATTGTTGGCATTATTATTTTTATTATCCAAAGGACTAAGGATATTTATACTATTAGGCCTAATATTCCACTATTTATTTGTCCTTTAAAAGTTAAATTTACTACTTTGGGGTGGGTTGTTGGTGGTTTGGTATACATTTTTAGGTACTTGCCTCCACAAATTAACCATGTTATTTGACAACCTTTAGACCATTTATTTTAAATTGGCTACTTAAGGTTCTTCACTAGTATTATACTAGTTTCCCATTTGTATATGTAGGATGACCACAGGTGTAATAAAATTAAAAAAAAAATTGGATAGTCATGTGTTCTTGGTTATGATCACTATTTTTAGGTGTTTGATTGTTTATAAATGAATGTGTAGCATGTAAAATTCTATTTCAAGCAATATAATATTTAGTGCTTTGTATAGTAGCAACATTTTTATATGCAATGGTAATTATTGAGAATTTGTTTATGATATCATGTTATTTGGAGTCATAAATGGTTGTCCACTAGGCATTAGGTTCAAGGGGAGTGAATTATACACTATATTTGGAATTGAATACATAGCCTCTTAGGATAGGGTTCATTAGTGGTGTTTTATGTATGATATATTGATTAAGCATGGATAGTTGATTGTAAACACCTTGCTTCCTCAATGAGGGTAGTGGTCTTATACCATACCCTTGTAGGACCATTTGATGTTCAATATTATTCACTTTATTATAAGTGAAAGACAAATATGTGAGTATAGTAGGATTTATCCTAATTAGCATGGATGTCAATGGTCAAGAGATATTGAGTAGGTATGAATAGCTAGATCATTTACTACAACATATGGGACTTTTAGTCTCTAATATAGCTTGTGAAACCAAGGATTAAACATGCTCATGAACTCATTTTATTCTCTCCTATTAGTAAATAAGTGGTGATACAAAACAACTAGATCAATCAAGGGCCTAAAGTGATTGACAAACATTATCTCAAGATCACTTAAATAGCTGATAGAGCAAATTAGTAAGCCTAAATACTAGGCATAGGTAGTTCCCCCATGGAATATGGAAATAAATGACGTACTACATCCTCATATTGAACCTATGTTAGGATAAGGTCATATTTGAATACCTAAATGTGTTATTTATTAGTATAAATTTCATTGGTTATGTATTTTAGATAGAACTTATTTGGATTTTTAGGTAGGTCAATAGGAATCCATGTAAAAATTGTAATGTAACTACCTTAACCAAGATAGACCATTAGATTAGACTTTTTTTATTCTAAGGGACAAAAAATGGATTAACAAAAGGAGTGACTATAATTTTAGGTGAACTACCAAATGATTAGATAAATTTAGTTTTTTCCCTTTTTGGGTCCTCAGTTTTCAATGTTTGGAGTTTCAAGAGCTCAAATTCAAATCCAATAGACTTTGACCTAGTGTTCATCCTCTTCCTTACTATCTTTAATTATTATATAAGTTAGTGTAGGAAAATGTCTATAAAGTTTTTTATCATAAGATTTTTCTACAAACCTTATCATGTGTTCATTCCCTCCTTTTAGTGCCAAACATGTTGTTTGGTGTTCTGACACAACCAACATGACATAGGTAGAGGGAGGATTAAGGAACCTATTCCGATATTTAAAGGATATTTACATGACCTCCCCAAGGTTTCTTCTATTAGTTCTTGGCATACTATACAAGACCATTTGGATAATGTAAAATGTTCACAAGGGGCTTACTTTACAAAATGAGATTTAAGGGATTATAGTAACCTTAACCACTATAGATGAGGTACAATGTTTCAAAATTTTGCTTAAAAAGGAGATTTCTAGTAACAATACCCAAGTTATAAAACCATTTGAGAGAAAACATTGGATGGAAAAGATGACAACAAATATGAGAATTATTCAAATATTTTACATTCTAACTTGAAAAAATCACATATATATATACTTTTAATTGAATAAGATAGTATGAAATTTATTCCTTTTAAAAAATTAAGGAAAATATTAGGAATTAGAAGTTAAATTTAGAAAATACCCATTATTCATATTCCTTTTACTAAACATCGCTTTCTTGATTTTTATAACTTTTAAATTTCAATATGGCCATCAAATTTGAGTCACTGACAACTACCACATGGAAAGATCTCATTGGTTTGGATGCTTAGCCTTAACAATCTATTTATGGGTAGATACCCATCAAATTTATTTTATGGGTCATATGACATCATCAAGTCAACAAGGATGTCCCTCATTCATCATCACATGGCCTCTTGTTCATGGGATGATGCCATATGGCATCATCCTTAGTTTTGTAGTTTTAAAAGATGGGACATAATCATGCCACATGGAAAAATCATGTGGCCTATGGGTTATCTCTATGTTCAAACTATCCTTTGATCCATGGGATTCATGATCATGCCATGTGGCATGATATTTGGCCTTCAATCCTTATGGTGATCTAAGTTTCTAGATTTGGCTACTAAGGACCGACCTGAGTCATCGATCCAAAGATCAAATGACAAATGGGTAGTCAAGGGATCCCTAGATGGTTTAATCCATAGATTGATCTTATAATTTCATGATGTTGAATTTTTTAACCATATTAGGGGGAATGGTGGATTTATCATATATTTAGAAACTTTTGATGGAATAGTCCCCAATTGGAGATGATGGAGACACATGTCCTCATAGTGTGAACCTAGGAAAATTTTAACTTCAAAAGATTTTGGGAAAAATACTAAGGAAACAAAAAATGTGTAAATATAAGGAAAAGGAAACAAAAATATACCACGGGGAAACATTTTAATGGAAAACATCACAAACATTTATTCATAGAATAAGCAATACCATAGATCTAATCTACTAAGGAAAGTTGTCAAAAACCCTGAGGAAGGTAAAATTATTTTCCTAAGTCTGATTCAAATACTCTAAAAATATAATTAATAAGAAATAGATTATGTAGACTCAATAAAATTAAAATATTTAAATCAATAAAACTCTAGATATTTTTTATTCAACCCAACATTGTTATTCATATTTATTAACCATATTTAGTCAAAATTAATGAAGCATAAATTTATATGCTCACACCTATATACTTATAAACTATAAAATGGCAAAACAAATTGATAAATAACCAAAAACATATCCAAGGAACAAAGATAAGACTCCTAATCAAAAATAGGTTCCTTGATTTCATTGATAAATTAGGGTGTGCTATGTAAACAACAGCACCTTTATTGATCAATACTGAACAAAAAAGGGCACTTTTCAAATGAATAATTGATAATTTTTGTTTTGATCAATTAAATACTTTATGACATGATTTATTTATACCTATAGGATTTGGTACATATCATTTTAATCCATATCTATTATGTATATAACCAAATATATATAAAATAAAGGTTCATCATATAAATCAAGATGTTCATAAGGTATTAACATCTAAGATGCACAAAAGTACAATTAATGGGATATTAGTAAATTCAAAGGACACAAAACATATTGAAAAAAAGAAACCAAGGGAATCTTGGAATAACATTTTTGTTAATCTAGCGTCACTAGAGAGCAAGAGGCACAATAAATTAATCACTCATCCCCTTGATACAAGAACATGATATACTTTATACTTATTCTATGCATATATATGACACATTTAATTTAGTAAATGTTATTCATTTACCATTACTTGAATATTCTCAACCTCTTGAAATCATTTGGTATCTTATATAGTCTCTAAATGTTCCAAAAAATTAAAAAAATTAAAAATCCAATAATATTTTCAATATTTATAAGTTTTATTAGCTCCTTCACATATATGTTGTTGGATACAATTTTGTAGATAGCATATAATTTATTTATATGTACACATGTATCTAATACACCATTTTGAGTGTGATACATTCATAAAAAAATAAATGATCCATGCACTTTTGGATGTTAGGCCATCCATCTACTCATATCATGTGAACATTGGGGGCATCCAATTATTTGATCATGATACACATAGATTATATCATTTTATGGTCATTTTCCATTGTCATCATTTGATATTATATACTTATGCATGCATATATCCATATTTATATCTTTTAGAATGCACTTGATATACTATGTATTAAACACTTTTTGCTAACATATATATCTAGAGACTAGTATGCTATGTTTATGATGGTTGCCTATTACCCATGCTTTAAATTTTGAACTTCCTTGATTTTTTTTTATTGTTACTATCATAAAATTTTATTACTTGTGGATAATCTAGAAATACTCCATTTTTGGGTCTCTTGTGCCTCTAATTGTATCTTTGACATTTTATTATGTCATTGATTCTTTTATTTACATTTGAATATGTCATTCCTTTATTTTTTTTTACATTTGACTATTCCATATCCCTTATATTATGTATCATTTGAATATGCCCCTTGCTTGAGGTCTCCCTAGATAATTGTAGTTTGATTTCATTTTATGTGCTCTTGTGTGTGTGCTTTATTTCTTATTGACCTTGTATTATTACTATCTAGATGTTGATGTGTCTATATCATGCATATTATTACTTCATGTGATCACATTTAACATGTTTTAATGATATATTTACTTTGACTTGTTTATCCTATATGTTACATGATACATTCATAGTTTACATGGTGATATTATCTTTTCAAGATAAGATAGCTACCAGTTGATACTTCCTCTCACCTTAAAAGGGTGGGGGTATATTATTTGGGGCATGCCATAGAGGCATGGTTTCTAAATTTTTCACATATTCATATTATAGTGTCGGGCATGTTTTTTAAACATGTTCTCCACACTTACACCAATTTTTAGTTTCAGATATACAAAGGGGTAATGTTTTGGAAACATGTTTTACCCATATCATTTTTTAGTTTTAGATTATAATGGGGGAATGTTAAATAAACATGTCCTCAAAACTTATACAATTTTCAAATTGGCCAAAAATTCATAGTTATGTGATTCAAATTCATAATTTTGTCAAAATTGTATACATTGGTACCATTATTATACCTAGGTTTCAACATGAGACATATATAAGGTGCATATGATATGAAAATGACACCTAAATTTTAAAATCAAATTAGCTATAATATTATAAACACTTTTACGACCTTTAACTCACTAGGTTGGATTATTATGGACTACATTGAGCCAATCTATTATAGTATTTGGTTTAATATTTTGTATGGTTGAGGTGATTAAATTAATCAATATTTCTAATTTTATAGCTTGGACTTAACTACATTAGCTAACATCACCATATTTATAATGTGATTTGACTTGGTTCACTCACACTCACCAAGTTTTAAGTAATACAGGTTACATGGTTGAGCTAATCTCAATGAATAGGTGAAAACTCACCTTTTATCCAAGGTTGGGGGAACGTATCCTCCAATATAACTATATATTTTCACTTTCTATATTTATATTTTATATAATCTCAACTCTAATGATTCATAAAGATACATATTTTCAAATCAAATTTCTAAAAAGGCAAGGTGGTTGCATTGATACACAAGTGTACTCCTAAACCTTTCTCTCTCTCAATTTCATTAATTTTAATGTTTTTGATTTCATATTGTCTAGAATGATTATATATTGTATCATTCTCTTGGTTGTATGTTAGTAACAAAAAAATCACTCAAGTTGTACTCATCCAAAGGCAAGGTGTCTTATACACACCTAGATACACTTTTTTTTCCTTGAAACTAGAAATGTAATACTATATTAAAGGGGGGTAAATGTAGAAACTACTTTTGAGATATATGGCACCTTGATCTTGGACATTTGGAAATTACATATCATGGATTTACCTACAAATTCTATACCTTTAAATTTCCAAAAGGCTTGTATACGCTATTTTTCTATGCTAAATTACTTATCTCTTAGTTTGACCATGTTATTTTGATGACTTAGACTTTTTATCTATTTTAGTGGAAAATATTTGTTAATTCATGAATATTCTAATTTTTGGATTTTGGTTTTGGCAAATTTTTAGGGTTAGTAGATGTGACCAGATCACCAAAATTTTAGGTATATAAATTATTTTTGGGGTTAGCTCAACAACCCTTTATAATAATATATAAGGTTGCACTTAAATTTGCCACATATATATAGTACAACTACCTCCTAATATCAAAAAAGTTAACAAGCATAACTAGAATCAGAGAACCACAGTATCGAATGATAGTGATAAATAGAGGAACTAAATGATAGTGATAAATGATAATATCTTTAAACAATGATTAATGACATCACCAAATAGAATCACAAAATGTAAATATCAAATGCAGTGTTTAACAAAAGTGTCGAATGATAGAGACGAAAAGTAGAAAGGTGATGCCACCAAATAAAATAACCAATTTGTAGCATCTACTCTTTGATTGGATGATAAAACCAAATGGTAGAATTAAAGTGTTCCATCCTTAACCATCATGTAATTTAGTGGGAATGGAAAAAATATAGGATAATTATTAGGAAAATCATGCATATTATCTATTTTATTATTTTTAGGAATCTAGTGTTTAGATTATAAATAGTAAGGGTCTAGAATGATAAGAAAAATCTACTTTGATAGGGAACAATATAGATATTAACTAATAATTATATAAGATAAATAGAAATTAAATAATCTAGATTCATACTAAAATGGAGGATTTTGAGGCTAGAAATTGAAGAACAGGACTGAGACACTATCAAGAATCAAGATTTGGCTTTTGTTTTCTAATTGGATAGGAGCACCAGATTAAGACACCCTAGTGTCTACCGCTATAGTACCTCCATATAACTATTATCCTCAAGATCTAATATTTATGGGTTTGGTTCACCAGGTCACTATGAGCCTTTGTGAAAAATTATAGGGGTTAGAAGTTAACAGAGCTTGCCATAGGTCCATTTTAGTATTCAATACCTATGTCCATCTCCACAAATGCAAACAAAAATACATCAAAAGAAAAAGGGGGAAAAACTATGTTAGGGGAGGAATGAACACATGATCTAGAACCCATGTTATCCTAGCTACTACTTATATTAACCCTCAAGTTAGGGTCTCAGGTCAAATGTAGTTTTCCCTTAGGGAATATTCATAATACATGTGCATGATAGATGCAAGAACAAATTTTGCATAGGCCCTTCCTTGATCAATCATGAAAGTCTATGTGTGATTCATAGAAGCTAAGTTATACTATTTACTTATTTTTAGTATGTCTAATGTGCCAAAGTAGTAAGTGCTAGATATAAAATGCCTCGTGTAGTCCTTTATATAGGAGACTCATTATTTCAAATTTGAGAACTTTATTTGCATTTGGATGACATTAGAAAACTTAGGAATGAAACAAACAAAAAGAGTAAGACCCATCTAATGGGATAAAATAACCATTTAGGCTCAAATTAGCTTTGGAAAATAGCACTAGAAACTAGACACCCTAGGTTTTAGTGTTATAGTCCAATCCTAGTGCTCATATCTTATAGGATGGGGACTAGGGGGATAGAATGAGCATGGAAAACCTAACTTAGAACCATTTAAAAGGATTGGGGTGACTAATAATGGGTAAAAGGTGACTCAATATTAGAACCAAACCCAAATGGATAAGATGAAAGACATGGCCAAATGTGAACAAAGCTCATAGTCTTCAGTCAAAATCTCATCTGAAAGGACTATGAAAAGACATGGTATGTGTGGTTGTTTTACCAATTTAAAGTGTATACATTTGCCCCTTTTTTCATCTAGTGATGAAATGAAATAAATTACTAGAGTAAATGAAAGAAAGAAGATGTGTACCTGAACTTACTTGTGTGGAGATAAATGTGTTGAAAGAAGGGTCCAACTTCTTGGCTAGGGAAGTGGATGGAGAACTGAATAGTGGTTAGAAGAAGAGGGAGTACCTAAAATGGATGACCCTATACTAAATTTAAATAGTTACTATATAAATAATTAATCCATAAAATGGATTCCACCTATACTAAATCTGAATAAAAAATGAGAAATTCTTAGAGGCCCAAAATGAATGTCAACCCTCTATCCCACATAAACTCATGTAATTAGGAATGTGTGTATAGAATTTGTATGTTGTGAAGAGTAATATCTATCATTACCCAACTCTAAATAATTTTAAATATAAATGAGAAGTTCTTAGAGTTCTAAAACTAATGTCTACCCTCTATCATGCACAAACTCTTGGGTTTGAGTAATGTTATGAACCAATCATTATAGTTGATTATACGGTCTAACCTAGTGACAACCTAGGTATGCTTGGGTGTAATATAAAACTCTAGTAAATGTTTAAGAACACAATGGCATGTATTTATATTCTAATATATATATAATCATAGATGATGAAGAACATGAACATCTAGTCATGCCCCGAAATCTGGTTGTGAGTGATGCCTCTGTATAGTTTGCTAATTTGTATAACCACATGTGAAATGAGCTATTGTGTCATGTCTCATGTGTAAAACTAGATATCAAAATAATGTGATCTATACTATGCATATAATCTACTATCTAGTCTATATTTCCTGATGTTGTATGGAGTTATATGTGTGAGACATGTAGTGATGTACATGCCCTTAAATCTGATATCTAGTCTAAATCTGTATTGAAGTCACTGTGAAACGATATGATATAAACTAGTATATATATGAGTAATCTATGTATCTATAAATTAAAGGTATGTCCCTCTAAATAGCCTGAGTAATGTTGAATGACCCATGTAATTTGAGCAATCTAAGCTGAATCTAGTAACTCTGACTATTAGAGGTGTAAGAACCATGCTAAGTGACCCATGTAGTCTAAATCATTGTATATTTCAGTTGATCTTGAGGTTAATATGATAATTTTGACTAATGGAGGTGTAAGAACCATGGTGTATACAATTATGAGAGTGGATAGGTATGATGGGTAGGTGTAGGAATAAGAATAGTAGAAATTATGCTCCCCTTTTAGGGAGAGGGATGAAATTTATAATAGAGGAGGTTGAGCCAAAAGTGATGACTAATGGCATAATGCTAAGAACAAGGTTGGTATAGTTTTGAATTTATTTGAGAAGTTGATTGATTATTTGGACTGAGTTATTTGAAATTTGAATGAGCTTTGATTATTGAGGACTAAGTTGTGGCAAAGTTGAATAAGTTATTATTGGTGAGGACCAAGTTGTATGTATCTATGTAAAAAATAGGTATAAAGACATATTTGTGCCATAGTAGGCAAATGATGTAGTAAGAGATTAAGGTTTACTCGATATCGAAGGCATTGTTTTCATGGTTCCATGGAATAAAATGGAGCCAAAAGGTTTAAGTTACAGGCAAAATGGTATTTTGATTTGAATGAAAATTCATTTGATATAGGAAAATTTTGATTGATTCTTGATTCATTTGTGCATTGACTAGTTTGATATTTGGAGCTAAAAGAGTAAGAGATATGTTGAAGAGATGAGCACCTATCATGACCTAGTTTAAACAATTGGTAGCCCAAATTAATGATGGCAGAGAGGTTACCTTAGTAAGTAGCTAAAACATCTAATTTAGGTATGTTTAGAAGCTTATTTTTGATGATTTTGAGATGTTTTTATATTTTTTTAGAAAAAGTTTACTTAGTTTAGTGCCCCTATCCTTCTTCTAGAATTTTTGTCTAGGATCCAACACCACTAACCAAGTTGTAATGCTCTTGTCCAACATTGATGCTTAGTTTAGTTACTATCATTTTGCTTGGTTATTAGTTTGGCATGGTTTACTGATGATCATGTTATTTTTTGGTGTTTTGTAGGGTGAGGCATGGATGAAGGAGTTCCATAGAGTTTAGGTGATGGATACTCTAATATTTCTACCTTTATTAGTTGATGAAAGGATTGTGATGGATAGGGTAGGGTTAGGTCATGTGTGTGACTTAGGAACTATGTAGTGGGATAGGCATTTGATTACCACCTTATGTGAAAGGTGGAATGCAAACACTTGTACTTTTTAGTTTCTTATTAGAGAGATGAATTTTACTCTAGAGGATGTGTACCATATTTTGCATTTGTGAATTAGTAAATGACATGTGACTTTACAGGATGATATTGGTATGGATGTCATTGATCATGCATCCTTGTATGTTTTTGGTATGCCTTTAGACATACATAGGAGAAGTAGTGATAGTGATGTACTATTGTCAGTTATTATTTGGTCGAGTATTCTCTATCTACAAAAGTGGTTAGTAGTGTTATTGGCTTCTTTTATTGTAGTGGATGGGAGTGGTGTATTGATCACATATAAGATACATAGTATTGTACACAGTGTAGAGATATATGGCACTATGTTCTCATGGGGTAGGCTTTCCCACTTATATAGAGATATATATAGGTTTACTCATGAGGCATTCAATGGTGGTCTGAGTGTGGCTACTTTATTGCATTATTAAGCCTATGAGCAGATAGCAGTTATGTGGCCATTATGATTACCAAGAGAGAGGTGAGCACCTCCACATCCATATGGGGAGTGGTGGATGAGTTCATTAGTTATCAGGTCTCTGGGAATGGATCACTATAGATTATTGTTAGATAGACTAGTGGCTCATGATATCATATGGAGGCCCTATAGAGGATTTCTTGGGTGGCTCAAGGATGGAGGGTAGTTGCATTATATTATGATCAATTATTAGTTACATGACCATTATCCTAGAGTGTATGAGTGCTTTGAGTATGAGTACATAATAACTAGGTATTTTAGGGTTCCATATAATGTACCCCTAGTAGCATGGGTGTGGGTGAGGAGTGCATGAGCACTAGAGAGAGTAGGAGATCATGGTAGGCCTTCTAAGGATAAATTAGCACCATTACCTCTAGATGCATGACATGCAGATATAGATATTCTTGATGTAGATGATATTGGATGCACAGAGGCATTTACCACATGGTGGGTAAGGCATCAGTGGGATTTGTTATATCATGTTGGTAGAGGGGATGCCCTTGAGTATGAGGATCCAACTCCAATATAGATGATGGGTGGTAAGTATGATTTATATTTTAGTTGTGTACAAGTTCAAGTTTATGCATGTTTTAGCTTGTTTTAAAAAATGTATGTCTAATGTAGTATAGTAATTTTTGTGTGCCAATGGAGTGGAAGGTGCTCAGGATGAAGCATATGCTAGGGTAGGAGGTACAAATGATGGGTTTTAGGAGACAATCATTGAGTTTACAGTTTGTGAGTTCACATGGCATGTTATTAATGATGTTATAGAGGATGTTTTGATAGAGTGAGAGATAGTTATAGCTGGCATTTATGCTCATTTATTTGATAGGGCTGCTATAGATAAAACTGCATATGTTAATGAAGTGTGTGAGAGAGATGAGCTTAGGGTTAAGCGAGATAGGCATAGGATGCCTCTTCTTGATTATGGACTGGTGAGTATGTGGATTATGAATGAATACATAGATTTCAAAAGGCAATATGTGGAAGTTCATGAGGGGCATGATTAGTTAATAGAGAGAGATAGCTAGTGTAAGAGGCATTTATGAGCTTGAGGAGGTGTAGGGACATCGAGCATGAGACTTGATTATAGGACTAGTACTGAAGGAGAGAGTGAGATTGAGAGAGAGGGCATGATGCCCATTCATGATTGATTATATTTGATATAATGTATATGTATTTCAAAACCTAGTTATATATATATATATATATATATATATATATATATATATATATATATATATATAAACTAGTTTGAGTTTGGATTTACTAATATTTGTGTTATAGATTCTAGAATATACTAGTATTGTAATGTTTTGATTTGAAATAATTAATTTGATGTTGATGTTGGAGTTGTATATGCTTGGTAAATGGTACTTGGGATATGTTATTTGATTATTTTGAATATATTTGGTAAGATGACATTTAAGATGTGATTTGCTTGTTCAAGATATGTTCGGATGTGATGTTTGATTTGTAATCATACGTAAGCAAAAAATTTATTGATTTTTGTAATTGGTAAAATTGATTTGGTAAAGTGAATTGATTTATAAGTAGGATATAAGAAAGGTCTGGATTTTAAGATTGGTAACTTATTTAGATAATTTGGGTTAATTTGAGATTGGTAAAGGGTTTGGATCAGTTAATTTGGTAAGATCTAGACTTTGATAGGTTGGTTTTGGGCTATGGATAGTTAGAGGTAATTAGGAATATTAGTTATTAGTAGGGGGATGTAAGGAATGTTAATTACCTGAGAGTTGATCAAGAAGAAAAAGGTTATCTAGACCTTTGGCTCCATCATTGCCTTACAAGGTGAAGCTTATGAACTAAAAATTGGTATGATTATATGTTGTATTATTCTATGTTGTATCACTATCTAAACCTTATTGACCAAGTGAATAAGTTTCCATACTACTCATGATATGTAGGAATGTGTTCTGTATCTGATACTATCTATTGTGTGTTAACTATAGCTATGTGTGAAGATTCTTCAAAATTTAACTTTATTGGTTGTGAAGTTGAGACTGTGTCCAATGAAGAAGGCTCATATGCCTATAATCAAATACCTTGTGCCATCTGCTATAATGTATATGACTTAGCAATATATCAAAATAGACCTAAAACTTATGATGAGGGCTCATTTAATATTAGTCATAATGGGTTATTATGTGAGATAGGACTTGTAGAATTTTCTCATAGTGAATATTTCTCATGAGTGATACTTTGTTATGGTATAGGGTCATTTAATCTGAATCATGGTAGGTTGATACATGAGATAAGACCTAGAAAATCTGTTTGTAGTGAATATTTGTCATGAGTAGTACTATGTTACCATGCCTATGAATCTACTAGATATGTATCTCGAACTACACTATGTATCCCTCAAACTATGGTTTTATATGTAGGATGTCTTTGTCATACTAGTTTCCAAGCCTTCTGAGGTGGTGGAATTGGAGATATCTTATGAGATTTTGTCCTAAAACATGCATTATACTCATGATGAGTGATTAATGGTTCCTATAAAGGAATGTCTTAGGATGACTTAGTCATGGAGGAATGAGGTTTATGGTTCCATAATGGAGGAGATATGTATGCCTCTTATGTGAATTCTATGATACCATTATTAACATATCTAGTAATGCAATCTATGAGTCTAAAATAGTCATTATCTCTATATCCATGAATACAATGATAGTTACAATAAGGTTGATGTGTCTATCTATGTAAGATATGTGGATCTCATTGATGAGTAAAAGGTAATGTGATTAAATTCCTATCTAGTATTGTTGATAATATGATAGATGGGCTATCCAACTCTGAATGAAACTACAGTGGTTCTTTCTTGTTATTCTATATAGTGTAAATTGCAATTTATGCTCTATAAATTGGATCTTTGTTCTTGACTAGTTGCTTATCTAGTTGTGGTCTCCTATCTTGTCTAAGACATAGTGCATGTTGAGTGCCAGGAGATATAGATGAAAATGTTACTCTGAAATCTAAAGTGATCTAATCAATTGAATTTACCTCAATCAATCCCAATTTATTTTTCAAAGATAAAATTGTATAACACAAGTATCTAAAAGATGACTCTCTCTGATATAGTAGATGCTCAATTAGATATTGGCAAAGCCACTTAATAAAGATATGCCAAATCTCTAGATTTATTGGTTTATATACCAATATTAACATGTGATCTTTGATTCTTAAGATATAATCACTAACTATATTTGAAGAATTTTGATGTAATGTGGCAAGTTTCTCATATGTAACATGATATCCCATGTTTACAATGTAATATTTGAGTAATGCATCCTCTAAGTCATCATATATGTGTAATAAAATAATGGGGAGTAGCTGAAAGAACAAATTTTGTGCTTCACCCACTAATGTCTACTAAAATAGCTTGAGTAGAGTCAATGGGCTTACATGAGATTGCAAATCCTTCTAGAAGGCCTGAAGGTGTACAAATTGATCTACAGTTCCATCAAAGTGAGGTAACGATGTTATCTAGAAATGCTTAGGCAATGAAGCTTTTATGAATGTATTCAGAACAAGGTTACCATGTAGATCATTGGCATCCATCCAAGACTTGTAAGCTTTGTTTTCCAAGGTAAGGAGATGTACTTGGTGTTGTATTTCACCAACTACATACATCAAAGAGATGATCTCTTGGGATGGGACATTAGTATCTTGAAGTGGTTCATTTAATCATTAAATTTGATTGTTAATTTTAACCATTGGAATGATATATTTTGCGATTGGATCATAAATAAGTGGTGTGCTCACTTGAACCTTGGGAGTAATGGTAACTTAGACCTTATTATAGGGATGTGGGTTAACATTCTCTTTAAGTGAAGAGTGAGAACTAGGTTCTATTGTAGTGAGGGGTGGTTTTGGAGATTAATTAGTATCTTTGTGTTTTAGTGAATCACATTATAATTGAGTAGAAGATGTATTATTATCATTAACATGCACATTATTTGAAATAGAATCATTCATAGAAGTAGAAATAACATTTAGAAGTGCATTATGTTTATGGGTGAGAGAAGAGTTAGAAACATGATATGCATATTCGTCTTTAGTATGTGCATAATCATCATCATCATTATAATATATGTAATATTTTTCATAATCACTCTCATTTTCATATTCATTGGCATGATCACTATCATATTCATTATCAATTCTATCATTGTTAGGGAGAGGTGTAATAGTTTTATTCTTTTCTAATATGGAATAAATTATCATTTGAAATTGGAATGTCATGTGCATCTAGGTTATCCATGGATGAAAGACATGCATTATTTTCATGTGAAATATGAGAAGTAAGAGAAGGATATTTTTCATTTGAACATTCTTGCGATAGAGTAGAGCTAAGAACATGAGATGTATAATTTGAACTATGAATTGATAATTTGATTATATTGCATTTATATTTTTGTAATTTGAAGATTGAAGTAGCAAAAGAGAGAGAGAGAGAGAGAGAGAGAGAGAGAGAAAGAGAGAGAGAGAGAGAGAGAGAGAGAGATTAGGTTAATATGGAAAAAAAATATCACCCATAAAAGTTTGACTTGGAAGAGCATGACTAATTTATTCATTTGGTGCATTGTGCATAGGAGAATGAGGTGAGAAGTATCTTTCCCACTTATCAAAATTGTTTTCTTTAGAAGAAGTAATAAAAGAAATGGGTTTTAGAGAAAAAGATTCATCTATTTTTGATTCACCCTCATCATTACGTATATAATCATATCCTTCATTACAATAATAGTCATTAGATTCATTGTAAATGAAATCATTTTCTACATTCTTAGCTAATGTGTACTTTTGCAAACTTGTCCAATCATTGTCATAATTATAAGAAAATTTTAGAAACATATCTATGGGATGAGAAGGAGGAATTTACTTTGTGGCCATTTTATTTCTTTCACCAAAGAGAATTTTTAAAAGTACTATGAGGCAAATAAATGAACAAAGAACTACTATCATTGAAATTTTTAAATTATTTTTTATAATCCAAACAATTTGCAAAAAATTCAAATTATTTTTCTAAAAATTATTAGGGAGGAAAACTTGAGGTTTGAGGACCTAGTTTGGAAATCTCGGGTTTTTCGCTAGGGTTTTAGAATTATTGAAAATTATGCACTAATTTTAAATTTTAAAAATGAATTTAAAATAGGATAAATGCAAAAAACTTAATACAAAAATTAGAATTTTGGAAATTAAATTTTTACACAAGAAACTACTAAATTTGAAAATTTGAAATTATTTTTGACAAAGAAATCAATTTATAAAAATTCCAAGATAGTTTTATA
Source organism: Torreya grandis (assembly GCA_037957365.1). Lineage (NCBI taxonomy): Eukaryota > Viridiplantae > Streptophyta > Pinopsida > Cupressales > Taxaceae > Torreya > Torreya grandis. Next base: position 205,419 of record JARHVA010007292.1, on the reverse strand, counting down.
AAATTTGTAAGGGAGGAAAGATTGGTGTTTGATGACCCAGTTTTAAAATCTAGGGTTTTGAGCTAGGTTTTCAGAATTTTGGAAAATTATCCAATAATTTTAAATTCTAAAAATCATTTTGAATAGGAAAATGGTACAAAAATTTATACAAAAATAAAAATTTTAGAAATAAAAATTTTGTACAAAATATGAAGGAAAAACCCTAAGTGTAGCTAGGGTTTTAGGTTTATTCTAATGAAGTAGGGTTCACCAAATGTTCTATTATTTTTAGGAATATAGTGTTTAGATTCTAAATAATAAGGGTTTGGAATGATAGGAAAAATCTACTTTGATGAGGAAAAAAATATATTTTAACCGATAATTATATAAGAGAAATAGAAATTAACTTATCTAGATTCATACTAAAATAGAGGATTCTAAGGTTAGAAATTGAAGAGTAGGACTAAGGCACTATCAAGAATCTAGATCTGGCTTCTATTTTTTGATTAGATAAGATCATCAAAATAGGACACCCGAGTTTCTAACATTATAGTCCCTCCCTGGTTCTATTTTATTCAAGATCTAAGCTATTTTGGTTTTATACACTAGGTCAATGTGAGCTTATATACCAAATTTTAGGGACTAAAAGTTAAGAAAGCTCATTATAGGTCCATTTTAGTGTTCAATACCTATGTCTATCTACACACACACAAAAAAATACATCAAAATTAAAATGGGGGAAAATGGGTTAAGGGAAGAATGATCGCATGATCTAGAACCCTTGTTATCCTAACTGCTTCCTACATTAACCCTCAAGCTAGGGTTTCGGATCAAATGTAGTTTTCCCTTACAAAACATGCATAATCAATTCAAATGATAGATGCAAAATGAATTTTGCCTAGGCCCTACCTTGATCAAACATGCAAGTCTATGTTTGATGTAGAGAAGTTGGGCTATACTATTGAATGATTTTTATTATGTATAATATGCCAAAGTAGTAAGTACTAGATATAAAATTTATTATGTAGTCCTTTATGTGGGAGACTCATAATTTTATATTTTGAAACTTTATTTTCATTTAGTTGACATTATAAAAGTTAGTAATGAAGAAAATAAAATGGGTAAGACCCATCCAATAAGATAAATTGATCATTTAGGCTCAAATTGGCTTTGGACGAGAGCATTAGAAACTAGACACACTAGGTTTTAGCATTAGAGTCTAATCCTAACACTCCTATCCTATAGCCTAGGGACTAGGGGGATGGAATGAACATGGAAAACCTAACCTGGCTAAGGTAGAATGACCATTTGAAAGGCTTAGGGTGATTGATAATGGGTAAAAGGTGACTCAAGCTTAAAACTAGACCGAACTAGATAAAAAATTCATGGCCAAATGTGAACAAAGATCATATTCTCTAGGTAGAGTCTCATGTGAAAGTATTATGAAAAACCATGATATGTGTGGTTTCTTGACCAATTTAGGGTATATACATTATCTTATTTTAAAGATCCAACCAAAAATCCCACACATTCACAATACACTCAAAATATAGGCATTTATTGTTTTTTAGTTTGTAATAAATTTGAATTTAACTATTCAATAATATTAAAATAATTTTACATGCAAAAATCTCATTGATATCTCACTAGAAAAAATCAACTTGAATAACATGTCACCCCTTGAATATTTTTTTGATGATGACATGAAACTAGTCAAAGACACTCCTCTAATATTTTATGACAATGATAATGACACTCAAGTGGCAAAAGAGATAGTTGGTTCTCACAAGACATAAAGTTTAGATGAAAACTCCACTTAGAAATTTTCACAGAGGAAGAGAAGTAGATATATAATTGGAAGGTCCTTTAAGGTGGTCTACGAAATAAAAATTCCCTTCATATAACTTTTAGAGCCTAAAAATGATGATGATACTCTAACAAAATGTAGATTTATAATATGTAGCTAGAAATGAGGAAAGGAACACATAATGTAACTAAAACTAGACATGATTGAGAACACATTATGGAAAAGTATATATGATAGTGAAACACCTAGATGGACTAATAACAAGAACACATATTTGGAAAAATATATAAGTATGCATGCATGTAAGATATGTACACGAGTATGAAAATAATAAAAAAAATGTCAAAAAAATCTTGTTGAGAAAGGGGGAATAATTTAATCAAATTTTGGAAAAGTCATGCAGTCCCACCTTAAGGAAAATATATACAATTCTCTAATATATACCACATTCTAAAAAATGCTAACCTATTTCTATTTTCTTAGATTATAATATTTTATCTCAACATAATGGATTTTTAGATATTCCGCAATGACATTAGTCAAATATTAGTGCTTGGAAAATGTAAAAATGTTTAGCATTGGTTGAGAAATAAGATTTGAAACAAAAAGTTCAAAATTCACTATTTACCTCACTATCCATTATGAGGTCATAATAATTGACAACACAATTTGGGTTTGCATGCATGTTTATAATTTTGAGAACTATTCAAGGCAACCTAATCTACAACCAACTCATAAGATGGTAAAAAATTGTAATGCAAAAATATTCACAAAATGGTTGTATCTAATTTGAAAGATATAGATGGGATGGATGATTATGCAATAGCTACAAAATTAGGGTGTGTTGGGGATAATGGTGTACCAATTATGTAGGGGCATATAAATGGTTTGTGTGTTTGGATGTAAATAATAGTTTCCCCATATATGATTCTAATTCATTACATGGATCATATGTTGAATATTGAATACAAAATAGTTATCAAAATTGCTAATTTGCAAAAGTGGAAGAGCTCATTCATGACCTACATGCTTATATGTCAATCAATCCAAAAATATTTCAAGAGTTCCAAAAAAATTTAATAGGAGTGAATGATGGTAAGAAACTATTGAAATATGTTGACACAAGATGGATTTCTATGTATGAATCTATATGCTGAATTTTTGAAGAATATTGATCATTAGTAGGTTTTATGTATAAACATCATAGAGAAATTGACAAGGCAAAAAAAATTTATACCGTTTAACATATTTGGAAACACTGCTGACATTATGTGGAGTTTTTCTAGTGCTCGTGTTTAATGAACCATGATCAATAGAGATCCATTTATATTTTTGAATTCATATTGTTGAGAAAATGAGTATGCCAATCTCTATATATAGCATACAGTTTGAATGAAAAGTTTTAAGGCCCTATTTTTAGTAGTTGGCAATTTTTGAAAGATTTAATGAACCCTAAGAGTTATTTGAAGTTTAATATCAATTATCATCTTTGTGTCATTGTTAATGACAAGGAGATACCAATGCACACTTTCTACAAAAGACCTAATCTTGTGGGCATTGAATCTAAAGAACTTCCTATAACACATATCTATATGACTTTTTTCTATCTAAAAACTAGATGAAACTAAGTATAGTTTTACAAAAATTATCTACAAAGATCATAGATTGTTCTCAAAGGGATGATTTTTTATAGGCCATGGTAGTTGTGAATCCCATTTTCTGTAATAGTAATAAAAGTCACAAGATGATTAACAATTTATTTCACAAATGCATGGTCTATCTTGTAAAGCATTTTAGTAAATCTATTAAGCTGAATGGAGTAGAAATAAAAGGTATTTTGGGAAAGTATTTATTGACACCTAATTAACTCATTTTGGAATTATAATGCTTGAAAAATATCACCCTCTAAGCGAACCAACATAAAATGTGGAAATTACATGGTTATGGAAAAAACATTATCCTAATAGTATACTTTAAGAAAGTCTAAATAAATATTTATTAATATATGAGATTTATCAAACAATGATTCTACTTGTAGTGGAATATGAAAGAGTATTTAGTTCATTATCATTCATAGAATCAAAACTTTGAAATAGATTGGATAAATATTTAGAAACCCATTTGAGATTATATATTTCACATTATGTTGTTGACATGTTTCATTATGAAAGAGCTCTAGCAACATGGATTTATCTAATATAAATAAGATGGATCAAAAATATAGTGACAAATAAAGAGGATGTAAAGAATGACACTAAATATAACACTGATACGGTAGATACAAATATCATTGATGATGATTAGATTTGTGTAGGATTGTTTCAACTCTTAGGTTATTAGTTTCTAGTGTCTGAATTCCAATTTCATATATTTTTTATTTTTTTTCTAGTTTATACTATTCATGTTTTACATTATCTAATTTTTTATAAGTACTTCTCACATGTTTATCACAAGATGCAATAATTATTATACATTTTCTTAAATTCATTTCCTTGTTTCTTGTTAAGTGTTGAATGTAAAAGATCAATATATTGTGATTATGTTAGGGGGAACACTATAGGTTAATATCACACACCTATAAATAGAGGACTTACTTGATTGATTTCTACTCCTTAATATGGTTCTTTATGTCTTTGATACATATTTTTTATAGATATATTTTTTTGGACGTACATGATGTATTTATTATGCCTTCATAATACCTAATATATTCCTTTATACAATTATTAATTTTTTTCTTTCCATTTATTTGACATGTATTTTCTCATAATTGATTTGTTTTAAATGTGTTTGTTGTTCTTATTATGTTTTTGATGTTGTTTCACTCTCTTATATGCTTTCTATGTGCTTGACTCTAGCATTTGAAGTGTTATCTATGTGTTTTTTTATATAATTGATATTGGTTTGGTTATTATTTAATTGTTCATGAATGTATTGAGTGTATCTTATCTTAATATTACATATTATAGGTTAATTACTTGATACCTTATCTCATACATGATGTGTTTAATCCATTTATATTCTGATGTGAGTTTCAGAAGTGCATCAAAAATATAAAAAGGGGACCTAACACAATACAACATCTGTAACAAACCACTACACCAAAACCTCAAGGTGTTAGTGAATTCCACCCACTAGGACCATAATATCCCACCATGCTTCTAAAGATAGAGACTTTGGGCTTGATTTGTGCACGTAAACGAGATCACCCCCGTGTACGAGCCCCAGCCAAACACTACAATACTGGTGTACCCCACCTACTTTGTGATTTGAACCTATGTGGAGGCTTTGATACCACTTGTAATGATCTTGATATTCAATATATGCAAAAATACCCTTAAGGTATGGAAACACCATATAATACTCCTTTAGGAAGGAATAACTCCACAATGTCTCTTCGAGGGGACAACCTCTAATATCCTCTTACAATAGAAGACTCAATGCTTACTTGATATCTTTACCATGATAATCATCTCCTAAATATATACATCTATCTAACCCATGGATGGATAACCTCCTAATCCCAATGTAGGCTGACCATTACCCAATGTACTACTTCCAAAAGTAACTCTATTATCCTAATATATTGTACCCATATAACTAAGGGGATGTGTGCCACATGTCAGCATCTCCATCAACCCATATACACCAATATATCATATCCCTAGGTACATAGCAACATCATAAAATTCAAATTGAAACTCATTCTCAAGTCTAACAATAAATTCCAAAAAAAAAATGTTCAATCCATGTGGCTCATTTAGTAATTAAAACCAATTAAATTGATCAATGCAAATCCAAACTTTAAATTGTCATTCAAAATATATATTTTAAAATAAAACATTGTTTACAAATATTATAGAATAAATTGTCAACTACTCAGAAAATTTCTCAACCACTTTCTTATCTAATTTTTCAACTACTTTCCCAACCATAACATCCTTTATGCTACTGTCATCCTTTAATATCCCTACCTTTTCAACATCCTTAGCCATAGAATTAATACAACCAAGATTTTCCCTTTCTTCTTTTCCAACATATCTTGTAGAAAGTATACTTAGATTGGCATATATATTATATTTAAATAAGGCATTGAAATCCCATCCTTTCTCCTTAATGATTTCTCAAAGTGTGTTGTTCTATTTATTCAACAAAACAATCTTCTCTTTGATTTGAATGACAAATAATATTTTTTTTTCATGCATTTTTCAAATGCACATTGAGGACCTCAACTTCTTTTTTCAAATTTTCAAATTTTACTTGAAATTTAATATGAAATTTAATTAGATTTAAATAAAAATATGTATGACATGAAATTTGATTATAATGAAGTTAGATTACCAAATATTTTTTCTTCTTTGCATTCACAATCACAATAAAGTTGAAATCTTTCACTAATTTATTATAATATCCCTGGGATTCTGTATTCAAATTCTCTAACCTATTAATCATAATAGTAAGAAAATTATCATTTTAAATATTCACAATAGTAGCTGACCTAGAAAATAAAGCATCAATCTTTGTAGGTTCATGTTACACCAATGAAAACAAATTTTCTTGCTGAGAGTGGTTATGATAATGGGCATTTATTTCTTTTATCAATGCCTTTATCTGAAACTCCCACATATGTAATTTTTTTAATTATAAATAAATCCATCCTTAAGATTTTAATTAATACTATCCAAAACCAAAATTTTCAGTGGAAAATATGTAATAACATCATCAAATATGACAATATTAGCTATTGGTGTGGGAATATGGGGTGAAGAGATAGAAAGTTCCTCCTGAGCAGTCATATGAACATCTGATCCTTGGATAAAATCATATGGATTGAAATAAAATAAAAAATATTTCCACATTAAATCCCTAGATATTCCTCTTCAAGATCAATATCCTACAAACAAGTCAATCCCTACACACTCGATACACCTCTGACAGACAAAGTGGGGAATTCAAAACATTATAATTTTAGTGTTGATCTACTAGATTTTGGTTCTTGTGGTAATAAAAGAGTATTATCCCTTGAGTAAAATGAGCTTTGGGGTTGTTTGATGGCATAATGTTCATTATATATTTAGGATACCCAATGGTCAATTTTAGAAATAAAGTTATGTGCTAATTTTAAATTAAAGGTTTTGTACTTTTATTTGGAGATAGTATATACTCCAATATATAAACCATATTGTGAGTGATATGCTGTTTTGATATGGTACATTACAGAAAATTTCAGTCATAAAAAACAATAATCAAAAACCAAAAAAAAATGCAATGTAAAATACCTTCCTTAGAGGGTCAAGAAGGCATAATAAATGTTGGGGTTTGTTGTTGTGGTGGTTTTTCCATGGATTTAAATGATACCAAGTAAAATATAACAAAATAAATAAAATAAATCAATTTAAATTTAAAATATCATTTCAAATTTTTAAATAGCAAACCTGCATGCAGAGATGATGCCAAAGAAACTATTGGATGTTTCAAAATCTAAAATGATTGTAAGGATGATTCTACAAACTCTGAATATGTAGATCCTTCAAATTCATGATGTGCTCTTGAGGTATATTTTTTTCATGAGGCATGAAATATTACATATAAAAAACAAATTTCAAACATTTATTAATCTTGACCTTGGTAACCATTTAATAAATAAACAAATATTAAACCTTAGTTCAACAAATAAACTAACCTCTTATTCCTCTAGAGACAAAGAATTTATGATCATATTTGGAATAACACAATTAAAATATATGTTTGTTTAAGGTCATATAAGGTCTCATGTTCTAATTCTAAAATAAAATTTGAACAAGAAATAGTGGAACTAGGATTGGTACAAACAAAATTTAATTCAAGCCTTGTCCTAGAGGAAATAAAAGTGCACAAGTCATATCTCAAATTATAAATATTATGAACAATGTAAAATAGTGCCCAATAGGGAACATATAATGGTCTTCCCTGAAATAATATTTTCAAAAGGAAAAATTTAACCATGGATTTTAAAAAGGGTCACTAACATCTTCCATGTGGAGGTCCCTCTTCTGATTATCTGAAACAAAAGAGAAAAATGAGGGATTTACATATTAAAAGCTAAATATTGAACATAAAAATAAATTTATAATTACATATCATTTTGAATGATGTTCAAGACAAAAATTGAATCCTAATATTTCTTTTTCATCATTTGTCAGCATTGCTTTCAAACTCACTGGGTTTACATTATGAAATGAAATACCTATCAAATTGTGAATCTAATCTAGTGAGGTACCAAAGCAAATCATTACTGAGTCTAGGTGTATGGTGAATATCTTTTCATTATGGTTAAAGGAATACATTATTTATTTTAGTAACCCAATGTATATTTCATGATGGGGTATGTATAGTAGGCTACTAAAGTTACATTTTTGAATCCAATCATTGTACGTATCTAGCTACTACATGATCTTCAAAATGTTTAGGCATAACATGTTTTTGAAAATGAATTTTATTTCCATGGTTATGGAATTGATGTATGGGGTGAAAAGGGAGATAATAAATATATGATATAAAATGTTAAAAATGAGTGTGGAGGGAGAGTATTTATAGGATAAGGGGGGACTAGGCAATCAAATAGCATACTAGTTACACTCGTCACCCAATAGAATGGCCTGACATCACCATTTAACACTATCTAATCATAATGCCATTTGACATAACCATCTAATGATAGAAATATGGCACACACCAGCTACCATAAATATTGAACTCCACCATTCAACACAACTAGATGACATAATCATTTGGCACAACTATTTGACATAGCCATCCAATGTAGTTGTCTGACATATAAATTCAGCATATCCATTCTATGGAGTCATTTGGTGTAGTTCCATTCATATTTTATATTTTGGTGTAGAAAAATATTTATAAAAAAAAAATAGGCAATTTTTTTTTATCCTTCAAAATCCTCATAGATTCACCATCACCCATAAAGGATTCACTACACCTAAAAATCAATTTTCCATACATTCACTAAATATTTCTAATAGGTTTTATAGTAAGGCCTATTAAAATTAACCCTAATTCTATCATTCTCATAAAGTTTTAAACCTATTTAGCTTAAATCCTTACAATCTATTATACATGTGCCTATTCTCCAACTACCTAAGACACTTGCATCCAAGTTAGACACCTATGTCAATGCAAGTGTCCAATCCCAACACAAGTTTATCATGCTATAAAATTTATTCAATTTGTAAAATCAATGTGTAAATATGATTTTCCTAAGTAATTATTTATGATATATATTTTAAATGACAATTATTAATATATATAAGTTCATTAGTCATTCATTCCTCACCTAACATAGACCAAACAAGTCACAAGGTAACTTACCAAAAGTATTCAATCAAGAATTCAAGTGAGAAAAGATTCCCTATTCTATCATATTTATATATCAGTCATAGGTAAATCATATATATATATAGGTATAAAATATTTGAATAACATCCCATGAGCCATATTTTTGAAGTTATAAGTTATCTCACTTTATGTACTTTCCTATCACACATTGCATCTTTATCCACATATAAGCTAACACATAGGGGATAAATAAATGAGTATAAGGCCCTCTTCAGAGCAGTGGATAAGTGATAGAGGGTTCTTTAGAGTTAGTTCAGCATTGTGTGCCCACTAACCCATTTTAAAATAACCACTATTAGGATGGATAATTAAGGTATTCCTATTTCAAAAGGAGTGATAATCCATGACTTAGATTTGAGCACACTAGAGTGAAGGTGACATAAAATTAAGAATATCCCATGTGTTTACATCTAGATATAATAGGTTTTTTATAATGGACACCTAAGTCAAGGTTAGGTATAAGTGTTGATGCAACCATCCCAAGTTGATGCAAGTGTCTAAGGCCACAAAGGTATAATCTACAAAATCATATGATTGATCTAGTTTATTTATAGTCTATTCCATATCAGATTTATATTAACATAAAAAATAGATAATTATCTTATTTTCAATATCATTTCAATATCTAGTATAATTGTACTTTTTATTTTTAGCATATCTCAATTTATAAATTTAGAATATTGTTTATCTAAGTTTGCAAATTAATTTCCCTTCTTTAGAGATAGTCTTCCATCCTTGTGCCCTAAGATATCTCTATTGATTTAACCTTATTCCCTAATATATACTTTAGGGTTAAACATTTGGTGATATAACCTCTAAGTTTTCCTTTCTAATCCTATCATGATATAGGGTTTTTAATATCCATAGGTTTTAACTTACTATGATTGATTTTCAGATCTAAAACTTTACCTTAAGATTCTACCCTCCTCTTATCACCAAGATTTGTGTTCATATGCTTACATGTTTCATATTTTTTAATTGGCACATTTCAACCTCAAAATAGATTGATTTTAAAATTCCTTGGATTTATTTTTTGCTCAAGTTGTTATACTCAAAAACCTCATTTATTTGCCAAAAAATTGAATGGATTTTATAAATTTAGCATTTTACTATTTTTAATATATTTAGACTTATGGGCATATAATGTAATTTTTGTTTCCCTATTTTATTGGTTCGTATCAATTCCTATTTTTCACAAAAAACATATTTCATATTTTAAAATTTCTCATCCAATCATAATGCATTTCTTTTTATTTATTTGGCACATTTTGATGACCCTAAACATTGGTCTCAAAACCTTAATTTACCTAGGGTTTCATGATTTGATTTTTTATAAATACTAACTTTAAAGTGTTTGAAACTTAAATATCATAATTCCCAATTTTATAAAAACATGTTTAATATGGATATATCTCACATATAATTAATTTTACAATACATCATGGTAGTTTTTACTTATTGTGTTTCGTATATGATGAAATTAAATAAAATGAGTATTCAAATTGATCAACATAATGAGAGTGTTTAAAAAAAAAACAATAATTTAAACCCTATTTACAACTCTTATTGTAATAGTATTGAGCCTTTTAATCTTAACCTTAAGGAGGATGACAAATGCCATCCCTCTAACCATATCCATGCTATCATTCCATCAAGGGGTAAGGTAGATGGTGTATGTATGCATGTTCAATCTTAGGTACCAAGGGTTTATTATTTTAAATCCTTATAATATAAAATCATATTATTTTTTTCCAAGTCAAAAGAAGAGTGGAAAAATAATTTTTGTTCAAATATCATTTATTTGGAAAATTAGACTACATAACCACAAAATTCAACACATGGTAGTGTTAGTCACGTGTTTATATCCTCATCTACCAATGTTTTACCCAAAATTGTTTCACATACAAATGCAAATATATGATATAATACATCTAAAACAAGTGATTCAATAAGTGACCATAAATCTAATAAAAAATCAAGTGAAATCCTAAGAGAAATGGTTTGATATAAAGTGATCAAATTACCTCCTACACATCATATGAGGAGATAAAAATACCATTGTGTATATCATAGAATGCATGAGCATCATATAGACTATTATTTAACATTTAAAATTAAAATACAAAGTCACAAAGGTAGTTGCAATCATAACATTGACACATCAACCAAGAAAACCACTCACATTATTAATACTCCTAAAACATAAGTGCCAAAACAATAAATATGGTTACCAAAAGATAATTCAAAGTTAAAAAAAGGATAAAAAGAACAATTAAAGGTTCAAAAAATTCCAATTAGTAAAAATTTACCAATGAAACCAATGACATTCAAACCACCAAAAACTAGACCATGTGAGATCCCTTTGTTGATTAATACTAAATAATAAATGTGCACAATTCCATATGATTATAACAATGATGATATTATTCCTAATACCAATATGAAAAACGATCAATTGATAAAATTTTGTTTTATTCCACTCTATATATCACAACATCATATATTTATACCTATAGGACCTAGTACATATCGATTGAGTCCTTGTCTAGAAAGTATAAAACTGAATATAGATAAAGGCAAGGTTCATCATATAAATCATGATGTTCATAAGGTATTAACATCTAAGGTGAACATAAATACAAGTAATGACATATTCATAAAGTCAAAATACATAGGATATATTTAAAAATATAAACCAAAGGCATTTTATAATAACATTTTTGTTAAACTTGGCATCACAAGAGAGCAAGAGGCACAATATATTAATCACTATATCCCTTGATACAAGAAAATTACACACTTTCTCATTCTCCTATATACACATATGACACATTTAATTTAGGAAATTTTATTTATTTACCACTAAAAAAATATTATCATCCTCCTCTTGAATCATTTGGTGGGTTATACAATCTCTAAATATTCTAAATATATCCAATTTTTTTTTAAAACTTCAAAAATCCAATAATATTTACAAAATTCATAGGTTATAATATCTCCTTGGCATATATGTTTTTTCACTATGTTGGTAGATATTGTATCATTTATTTATATATACACATGTTTCTCACATCACTTTCAGTGTGATATAGGCATACGTAGATACATAATCTATGTACTTTTGGATGTTTTACCTTCCCTATACTCTTTTTATGTGGACATTGAGGACATATTATTATTTGATCATGATACACCAAGATTATATAAATTTATGATCATTTTAAAATGTCAAATTTAAGCTTATATAATTTCACATGACTTTATCCATTTTTATATATTTTAAAATGAACTTGATATGCTATGCACTAATTTTTTTTCTTATTCATATATCTAGGGAATATCATTATATGTTTATGTTGGTTGATTATTGTCCATGATTTCCTTTTTTCACTTCCTTGAGTGTGTTGTTTGACTATTATTGTCATGTAATTTTATTATTTGTGGAGCATTTGAATATTTCATCCCTTAATTTTATGGACATTTAACTAAATCATGTCCATTCAATTGTGTGGCATTTGAACATTCCCCTTGTTTGAGGTGTCTATAGGCCATTATATTTTGATTTTATTTTGAGTGTTCTTGTGTGTATGCTTGATTTATTATTGAGCTAAAAATGTTACTTCGTGTGTGTGTGTGTGTGTGTGTGTGTGTGTGTGTGTGTGTGTGTGTGTGTGTGTGTGTGTGTGTGTGTGTGTGTGTGTGTGTGATGATCTATATCATGCATATTACAGCTTGATGTGATCACATTTTGTATTCTTCAATCTTATATCTACCTATACATGTTTCTCATGTATGTTACATGATACATTCATAGTATACATGGTTATATTATCCTTGTAAAGTTAGATAAAAAATAGTTTCTACTTACCCTCACCTAAAAAGATGGGTAATATTAGTGGGGACATGCCATAGAGGCATGGCTTCCACATTTTTCATAGATTCAAAGTATAGTGGGGGGTTTCTTTTCAAAACATGTAATCCACACATACACCTATTTTTAGTTTAAGATATATAGTGCAGGAATGTTTTGTAAATATGGTATTCACATTTACACATGTTTTTAGTTTTATATAATAGTGGGGGAATGTTACGTAAACATTTTCTTCCCACTTATACATTTTTTCAAATTAGCTAAAAATCAAAATTATATGATTCAGATACATAGTTGTAGTAGAATTATATACATTATACTATTATTGTTCCCAAGTTTCATTATGAGACATACATAAAGTGAATATATTATTCAAAAGGACCCTGAATTACAAAAATAAAATCATATCTCATATTTTAAAAACTTTTATAGAATTTAACTCACTAGGTTGGACTATATTGAGCTAATCTAATGTATTAGTTGGTTCAATTTTTTATATGGTTGAGATGATTAAATAATTAAATATTATAAACTATATAAGTTGTAATTGATTACAAAAAAAATCACTATATTTATAGTGTGCATTAACTTGGTTCACTCACACTCACTATGTTATAAGTATGACTAGGTTGCACAATTAAGGTAATATCAACTTTCAGGTGGAAAATCATCTTTCTTCCAAGGTTAGGGACATGTTTTATCCAAGTTTAGGGACATGTTTCCTCCATGGTTAGGGAAATGTTTCCTCCAATATCTCTATATATTTTAACTTTACATATTTATATTTATCCTAGTCTCAACTCTAATGGTTCGTAATGAAACATATTTGCCAATCAAAATTTTAAAAAGGTAAGGTAGTTTCATCAATACACAAATGTACTCCTAAACCTTTCTCTCTCCCAATTTCAATAATTTCAATGATTTTAATTTGAGATTATATGCATTGATTATACACCATAAAATTCTATTAATTTTAGTTGTCACCATAAAATCACTCAAGTTGGACTCATGAAAATTCAAGTCTTGGTACACACACCCAGGGACACCTTAATTTTCCTTTAAACTAGTAATTTCATAACTAAATTAAATGGGGAAAAATGTAGACACTATTTATAAATTATATAGAACCTATATATTATACACTCAGAAAATACATATAATATATGTATATTCAACTTTTATACCTTCTATTTGATGAAAAGATCACATACAATATATCTTTATGGTAAAGTGATTATCTCTTAATATAATTAATGTTATTCTAATGACTCAGACCTTTTCTCATGCTCAGAATGTTATAAAACTACTTATCTTATATAATTGTAAGTTTTAGATGTGGGCACATTTTTCAACTATCCAAACACTTATATCTAAGTTAGACACCTATGTCAACATGTCTACTACCCAAAAATTCATTCAATTTTCAAATTTAATGCATATCTATGGTTGGCTTAAGTGATTTCATGCAATATATTCTCCAAGGGGATTTATGTATATGTATATGAATGTGTGTGTGTGTGTGTGTGTGTGTGTGTGCGTGCGTGCGTGCGTGTGCGTGCGTGCGTGCGTTTGTGTGTGTGTGTGTGTGTGTGTGTGTGTGTGTGTGTGTGTGTGTGTGTGTGTGTGTGTGTGTGTGTGTGTGTGTGTGTGTGTGTGTGTGTGTGTGTGTGTGTGTGTGTGTGTGTGTGTGTGTGTGTGTGTGTGTAAGGTCAATCCTAATTCATTCCTCACCAAAATAAAAATAAAAAACATTAGAAGGTAACTTACCAAAAGCATTCAAGTGATAAAAATCTTCCCTAATTTTTCCTATTTATATGAGTCATAAGACAACACATATATAGGTTTAAAGTACCGAATGAGTATCCCATGAATGATATTTACCATATTACAAGAAAGGTCATTTTATGAACTTGCCTATCATACATTACATCTATATGCACATATAATCCAACATGTAGGGGAAGACTACATGAGTCTAAGGCCCTCTTCAGATTAGTTGTTATGTAGGAAGTACCCACTCATAAAAGGATCTTTGGGATTAGATCAACACTATGTTCCTAATATCCTATTTATTATATAACCACTATGACTATAAATAGCTAAGGTTTTATTATTTAATAAAGAGAGATAGTCTATGAGCTAGATTTGAGCACACTAGATTAAAGGTGACATAGAACCCAAAATATACCGAGTTGTTTCATCCAAATCCAATAGGTATTTCTTACTAGACACCTATGTCCAAGTCAAACAAAAGTATATAATATCTAGCATAGTTTTAATTTATATTTTTACCAAGGCTATATAATTTTATGATCATTTTACATTGTCAAGTTTAATCTTATATACTTTCACATGCCTTTATCTATATTT